>SDVV010025073.1:0-12483 GCA_016164225.1 Gammarus roeselii
CAATTGGACTCAGATTTGTACTCAATCAGTTAACGGTCTGCTTTCAGTGTAGAAGGATGTCGCCAAGTTTGATTTGAAAATGATTCAACAGAAAGGAAAACACGGGAGTATGTGTTATTTGCAGTGTGGGGATAAAATTAGGCAAATCAAGCTCGACGTTCGTTTTCTGCGTCATTTTAAACGACGCCATTATCTTGCGTATGATAATTTTAAAATAAATGAGGAAATACAAGCTCCTAGGATGCAACCGGTGTATTGATAGAACATAATAAGCTGGTCCTGGGTTTCCAAAATAATAAGATAGACAGTGCTCAACGTGGTGCGAGTGGAAAAAAAAGTGCGGCGCCTATAACACTCAAACTTAGTATGTATGAAGATTGGGTGAAAATAGCTAAATCGATATGGTAGGAGATGACCCAAACCCTGGCCGAAATGGAATATACTGAAAATATGGGTAGCGATATCCAGAAAACCTTAGGTGAAGAAAAACCTGATAAAGTTGAGAAGACCCGAATTATCAAATGGGGTAATGAAACGGTATGAAGTATAAGAAGTGTAAAATTGTACAATAAAATCAAATGTATATATGACTTTGTTTCGAAATTGTTGGAAATGGAACATGAATAGAGAAAATCATGTCTCAAACGTCTGAGTGCTAGGAGAATGATGTATACTTCGAAAATCGGAGGGAATATACCGAATGGGAATGTCGTCACCGGTAAGAAAAAACCTGGAGCGATTCGATGTCCCTAACATGTAGGTACACTATAAAAATTAGCATCGAAAACCAACGCTCTGAAGTCTGTAAACAAAGTTTTGGATACAAGGTTAGGTTTCAAGGTGATGCATACAATACTCCCAGAGGGATCCGTCTATCTAAAATGTGTAAAAAGGGTAGCAGACTAGAACCCAATAGATCAAAGAAAAAACCACACCTAGATGATAAATCCTACACCAATATGATGAGCTGACATCGCCAGGGGAAAAATATTGCTCATCATCGATAAAGAACCTGCAGAGTGCCACTTATACCGAGTATCAAGATAAGACCAGAGAGGGCGGTCGAAAATCATTTCTTATGTTGCGCACAGTTGCTCACATCAAATTTTTGGAATGAATAGTTATGTTATCGTATAAATGATAAACTCATGCAATTTCCTAGAATATAACCACACCCAGATGATAAATCCTACACCAACATGATGAGCCGACATCAACAGGTGAGAAATATTGCTCATCGTCGATAAAGAGCCCGCATAGTGCCACTGATACCGAGGATCAAGATACGATCAGAGAGGGCAGTCGAAAATCCTTTCTTATGTTGTGCAGAGCTGCTCACATCGAATTTTCAGAGTGAATAGTTATGTTATCGTATAAATTATAAATCCATGTCATATCCTTGAATATGCAATTTCCGATGTGTCTTGGCTGAATTGCAATCTTATATCGATAAAAAATATATCATATAAATCTTTATTTTCGAATAGCCTAAATTTAATTCGAATGACTAGCATTGAAATGCATATATGCATTTCAATGCTAGTCATTCGAGTTAAATTTAGTCAAAAAATCTTATATCAATAAAAAATATATCATTTTTTTTTTTGTGAATAGCCTAAATCTAACTCGAATGACTAGCATAGAAATGCATATATGCAACACGACAGGCAACGAATTGCAATTCATTATCCGAGTTTAAGGGTATGGCCGATATTGAGGCGGAAGTGCGTCAATGGTCTCTTCCAAATACCGCAAAAATCACCCATGTACGATGGTGAAATTTTAGATATTCAGCATGACTTGCATTGAAATGCAATACAACGCCTCCTGCCTTGCATTGAAAAATGCGATTGATATTAAGCAATTAAAATTGCACACGAATACCTAAGGCATCATAGATATATATCTTATCAGCTCCAAACAGGAGCTATAGCAAAGACAACAGCCTTTTACATAACATTCTGAAACCCCAATACGGTGACAACGTTTCGCTCATCTTTTTGGACTCGTTGCTGATCTTGTTCAAATGTGTGACCTACACTGAGTCGGAAAATGCGGCAATCTCCCACTGGCTGAATACATGGACTTCCTCCACCGACCCCGAAAAAACAACATCATTTGCACGATGAATCAAATAAATGACAGTTGGGACTACTGGAAGCGAAACAGCCGACGATTACCCGAGTGAGATCATTTGCTTGCAACCAACGTGTTAGAGTATGTTGCTCGAGTCCGAGGCCACAAACCAGCTGCTTAGGGTATCAATTACCAGAAACAAGCCAAAATCAGAAATGAACAATACACAGACATACATAACCAGAAAATATTCACACACATTGAGACCATACACAACATTCACGCACAAGCATGCCACCTTCAAATAGTACTCACTATTAAAAATAGCCTCAGTAATTTTGAAAACGAACGATACTATATCGACGCGTGCACAATTTTTGCCTATGGTCATCCAGACATTAACAAAAAAAAATCATTGCAGTTGAACTTACCGACACTAAGAAGAGGAACCGATGTGTCTTGGCTGATAATACGAAAGTAAACATGGATTTAACTTGGAAGAGACGTAAGCCGGGTGAGATTGTCTTTGGTATATGTACTCGGATGAATGATGAAATTACGTCCACATCAACAGGTTATTTATAACCTGTAAAAGTTCATTACGACCACATTAGTTTCGGTATGAAAAACAACGGTGCTTATGACACTAAGTACGGGATAAACACGACACGAGATGAATTTCCTAAACTGCTACGTACAGATGCAATCTCGCTTCTAGGCTAGCTGTTGAATGGCTTTGACAAAAACAGGTTTACCGCACGCGACCACATTAGTTACAGTATGAAAGACACACTGTGCTTGAGACACTAATAATATCTTAGGAGTACACTTATGCGTGAAGTGATGTAACAACGTCCACATCGTCAGGTTATATCCTGCAACTATTTCTAGTGTGTAAATATTCCTTACATGCAAATGTGCCTTTGTACCCATGTATATATGTAATAAATATATAATAAACTTGATCATAATTAATTGACCTAGAAGAACGGATTGAAGGGTACTCAACCAACCCTAAATGATTAAATAAAGTTTAATGTTCCTATTAACCCAGGTATCTATGTAATAAAAAATATAATCTAACCTTGTTTCATTGCCCACAGAAAATGCATTTGAAAATACGTGAACGTATCTGCAGCTACTAACTGAATCTAAGCGGATGGATTTAATCAAATATTATCGATCGTGCTATAAAATACGATGTATAAACTATGGTCATCACTTATAAAGAGAAAGATGTCAAAATCTAGCTACTGCCGCAGTGCCTGCAGCAGTGGCTGCGGCAGTGACTGCGGCATTGGCTGCGGCAGTGGCTGCGGCAGTGATTGCGGCAGTGGCTGCAGCAGTGGCTGCGGCAGTGGTTGCAGGGGTGCTACTGCATTGGCGGCGACAGGGGCGGCGGCAAAGACTGCGGCAGCATTTTTGACAGTGGTTGCGGCTGTGACTGCAGCACTGGCTGCGTCAGTTTCTGTGGCAATGACTATGGCACTGGCTGCGGCAATGACTGCAACAGTGGCTGCGACAGTGGCTGCGGCAGTGGCTGCGGCAGTGGCTGCGGCTGTGACTGCAGCAGAAGATGCGGCAGTGGCTGCGGCAGTAGCTGCGGCAGTGGCTACAGCAGTTGCTGCGTCAGTGGCAGCGGCATTGGCTGCGGCAATGGCTGTGAATGCAGCAGTGTCTGTGGTAGTGGCTGCGGCAGTGTCTGTGGCCTTGGCTGCGGTAATGACTGCGGTAGTGGCTGTGGCAGTGGTTGTGGCAGTGGCTGCGGCTGTGGCTGCGCCAGTGGCTGCGGTAGTGGCTGCGGTAGTGGCTGCAGTATTGACTTTGGCAGAGGCGGCAGCAGTGGCTGCGGCAGTGGCTGCGGCAGTGGCTGCGGCAATGGCGCGGCAATCACGCGACAATAGCTGGGGATTGGCGGGAGCAGTGGCCACGGCAGTGGTTGCGGCAGAAGCTGAGGCCGAAGCTGCAACAGAAGCTGCGGCAGATGCCGCCGTAGAAGCTGCGGCAAAACTGCATCGAAAGCTGCTGCGTAGATGCTGCGACTAAAGCCGCAGCTAAGCTGCAGCAAAAACTGCAGCTATTGCTGGAGTCAAAGCTGTAGCTAAAACTGGTACCAAAAGCTCCATTGGTTGTTGCAGCGAAGGCTTCTGCGGCCTGTTTCCCACACGGAGGAGGATTAATTCGTAACCTGAACTAAAATATATCCTAAGCTGCAGGAGGGGCGGGATCACACGCACACTGTGGGAAATGTGGTCAAATATCCCGTGGGGCTATATATGCCATGTGCCAAATATAGCCGGCCCACTTAGCTACCACTTGTTGTGCATATGCAGTGATTTCTTGAGTAGGACCTCTCTGATCGTTGTAGTGTCTATCTATGTAGAGTAACGAAAGAAAATATGTTTATGTTTAGTCAATAACCGAGAAAAAATTATTGTTCTCCTACGAGAAATATAACTGAAAGGGGAATCTTGTTACGGTATTATACCTGGACAATGTTTCGTAGTGAATTGTACACATCAAATCTCCACCGAGTTAAAATATGTAACGGGAAAAAAAAGTTATTTATACCTTCTGCTTATATTTAATTGTAAACCAATCTCTGTCCTTCACTGATACTTATGTGGTGGCCACAGTGGCTACCCACGTACCTATCTTGTAACCACAGAGGCTACCTACGTACCTACTTGGTGGCAACAGTGGCTATCTACGTACGCACTCACCTGGTGGCCACAGTGGCTACTTGCGTACCTATCTGATGGCCAAAGCGGCTACCTCAGCTGGCTGAAAGCCGGTTGGAGGAGCAACCCAGCGAACGGCAATGCATAGAAATGAATGAAGAGGGAAGACTTATCACTACGATGTCTGCTTTATGCAGTGCCTTCGGCTGCTCTGAGCGGCGAACTTGTAACACCGTAGTCACTTTTCTTCATTATAGACTAAAAAATAGTTGATATTGTGTTTCTGTATCGTATGAATAACTTATTTGGAGAGATAACAGTGCTTTGACTGGGTGCATCGACGAGGTAACCAAATGTTTCCCTTCAAATTGCAATACTCGCTGAAAAGGGATCCCGTATGTAACATTCGCATCGTATTGAATATTACTTAAAATAGACCACCAAATAAAACCCTTTACAGTTTGCTTAAAAATCGAGTTCTAGTAGTTAACATAGACAATTCTGGTGTGGTTTCATCGTTAACACTGAAGAACATTCAGTCCATTATATGTTAAATAGCAGATGTTTGCCTCAATTACCGGAATTAGTATAAGATGAAGTGAATAATTATCCCCATGGTCCTGATTTTTTTGGGACAAAAGCTTGCGCATTGTCCTCCTCGTCTTAGTGTATTTGTCATAACACAACTTTTATAGGACATTGCACAGTATACTGTAGCTGCAGAATTGCAAGGAATTCATTTTTAATTAAAGTGCATAGCACTTTAATTGAAAATCTCATTGGACCAAATGCCATAATTCAAGTTGTAATCCTTTGGAAAATCACGTGTGCCTTCTGATAAAATGCATTGCTTCTTAATACCTCCAAGTAGGATACTTAAATGCAGCGAAAAACAATACCTCGAATGTACAAAATCTAAAGAACACCATGAGTCAGCAATTTTTTAGCAAGTTATGCTCTGCAATGGACTCTAATGTCACAATGTTTTGTTATAAATAGATGAAATCAATTTCCTTTGTAATTATGTGTTTCCCTCAATCCTGGCATGCCCCATACCGGTATAGACTTCTTCTATCAGGAGTTAGAACACAAAGAATGAATTACTCCTTATCTATACTTCATTATTTCTGCCCTCCGCATGGCGGCCGCCATGTGGCTGTGGCCGGTGGCTTGGCTTCACTCGCTGGCGTTCATACAACTGGCTGTGCCGCCTCCATCTATACAACCCCAATTGGCTACCTACGTTCCTGTTTTGGTGACCACAGTTGCTACCTGCGTACCAATCTGGTGACCACAGTGACTCCCTAAGTAACTTTGTTGGTGGCCACAGTGGCCTCAGTATCTACCTCCGTACCTGCAAGGTCGCCTCAGTGGCTTTTTACGTACCTATATGATGACCTCAAAGGTTACCTACATTCTATATCGTGGCCTCAATCGCTACCTTCATACCTATATGGTGGCCTCAGTTGCTGCCTGCCTACAAATTTGGTGTTGAATCGGGATGTCACGTTTACATTAGATTGTTGGATTATTCATATAATCTTATGTTACCTTTGCACTGTCAGAAATGATTTGTTTTTAAGTTTTAGGGAATGTTATAGTACTTGGAGATTATCAATATTATCGACTCGTAATCATGTTCCACGTTTACTCCAGTTATTAAATACTTAATTTCATCGTCGTCTTCCGACAGATTTCCCTTAACTGACCCTTTTGTACTATTTTACGTCAACATTTCCCAATCCTGTCGTAACAGAGGAGTCAAATGTACTATTTTACAGCAACATTTCCCAGTCCGGTCGTAACAGAGGAGTCAATGGTTGCTTTCGTTCTCACCTTTCTTCCATTGCTATATACTGTATCGCCCGTACGTTGGGCTTGTTCGCGGTGGTTAAGTGAATAATAACATAACCAGCTTCAATTCTAGTCTGAAGTGTTGCAAGTGTGATGATCGACCCTCGGCATATAGGCCGCTCATTTGGTGGGGGCGGGCGATGAAGCGATCTCCTCCTTTGTGTTTAAAATTTACTCACGTGTTTAACCATTCATGTAGATATTCGTCCAGCATGCAATGACAACATTAAATATTACCCTGTCTATAGTTCTATGCTTGGATGCATGTCAATGAAATTGCTTGTCAGCATCTGAACAATAAATGTAAGAAAAAATGTTCAACTTTGATTCATTTTTCCACACGTTCAATGATTCGTGGCAGACTGCTTGTATGTACAGTTTGCATGACTACGTGTCTTAGCGACACATCAGTGTGTTATGCATCGTGAGAGTAGAAAACGACGTGTCCTCCTGGCATATAAAAAAGTCATATAAGCAACACCACGAATCGAACTGATAATTTATTGAAGGCCCTACTGTGTCGAGAATAACCGTCGTCATGACACATTACTGTGTGTCGTCTGGACATGCCATGATTAAGGTGTGTCGGTTTGGAGACATTGGCATTCTGGAACTTAATTTGTCAAAGAGACATGCTGTAGCGAGTCACATTGACAGATTGGCATCCCACTTTTTTAAATGCGTCACACTGCCTTGCATGAATGTGTATTTATTGAAAGCAACTATTTAACTATAAAGAATAATAGTTTACTATGGCATACCTATATTATGTCGTTTTTTTACATTATGGCTCAAATATTTTCGCTTTGGGCCTTTCCACGCACATTTGAGTGTCACTACACTCGTTTATATTTCTCATTGCACCATTTTGAGAAGAATAATGCAAACGAAAAACTCTGAAATAACGACTCGGATCATTTTCATCATTCGACCCAAAGATGTTTTGAGTCTTCTTAGCAGAAGTTGCATTATTAAAGCGTTCATAAGCTATCTCAGTTTCGTAACCTACATTTATCTGGTCTCTTCATACCGTCCTGCAGAGCCTCCAGTTTTTTTTTCAGTGTCGTCTTACAGTTTGTTTCCAGGTATCTCAATAAAATTTTCAGTTGGTGACAATTTCTAACTACCTCTCGATCGTTCGAAATCAGTTACAATAAGTGAATGTTTCCATTTGACCCAGTCTCAGAGGGCCTCCGACAGGTAGTGTATATGTGCCTCGGCAGTAGTCTCCAGTGATTATAGTCTTCAGTTGCCCAAGATTCCTAAAAATACCACATGCTCCATTGCCATGCTTCACTGCTACCTAACAGTGCCTTTAGTCTCCACAGTCAAAAGCCACATTTTCATCAGTCTCCAATGATGGCAGTCCCCAGCTCTCGTAGTCTCCTGGAACTACTAATCTCGTCTCGAGTAGATCTCGTGGACCGCAGTCACCATTGTCTCTCTGCCTACACCACACTTCTAAAGCCACCCATTCCAGCCTCATCTCTGCATCCGTCTATATACGCACCACCTCAAAGCCCTGCCTCACAGGTTTAATTTTCCCCAGGCTTAGGAGGATTTATATGCAGTCCCGTCATTTCCCTATATCTTTCTAACGAGAAGCGTTCATTGCACCTGGTTTATTTTCGAGGTGGATCTGGGTCTTGAGATTTCCAGCCCGGATTGCAATATGATTTTTTAGCGAAGTTTGGGCGGTTAATTTGTGGTTATGAGTCTCAGTTTAACTCCCAGTCAGTATTATTTCAAATTGTGGATTGAAAGGAAAACGAGGAATAAAATAGAATCACCAAGCAATGACGTAACTGTCAACGTTATGAATAAATAATGTATGCCTTAAATTATTTTGTACCAAGAAATTATCAAATGAGGGCTCAATAAGTTTTTTTATTATGTATGCATCTATATAATAACTATGTAGCTAAATTAAAAATGAACATGCAAATTCGACATGAATTGTGGGAAGAATATTTTGTAGATGTGGGTGGAGGGGGAAATTTATAATACAATAGTACACGTGGGAATAATTTAGCCTCTCGAACAAATTATTCCCACCCGTAATCACTAAGGATCACACCAGAGCTCCATTGGAGATGAGCTTATATAATAGAATCCTATACGAAGAGCTGCCTCTTGATATTTCATTTTATATTCATCACGCAACACACGGTGATGTTGTGTCACTAATACGGTAGAAGCTACCAAGCTTATTTATCATTAATGAGGAGCATTGAGGAACGCGGATCCCCTTTCAATTGTTATTTTGGTAATGACCTCTCCTATAAAATCTGTTTGCTAGCTACTGATAGGCCAGTCGTTGTTTTCATGAGCAACGGATAATCCAGTTTTCTGAAATCAAACACCTGTACTCAGGTTGATAAAAGATTGTTGACGAGACGCGTTTGAAAGCTCTTACATGAGCTTCATGTATTTGAAGATCAAACTAACTGAACAACACCAAGACTCGCGAAAACCTTCATTTGGAGTTCATCTGCAGGTGATAGCACGTACTAAATTACCAAAGTAAAGCCCAACTAACACTTACAAGTCTCCATAGTCAGGATACTAGTAGAGTATATAGGCACGAAAACCGCTTTCTAAAGTCACTTTTGGGTGGGGCAGGGGAGGGGTGGAGTCAGCGAGCAAATAAGGAGCGGGAGCGGAGGGTACCGGAACTGGTTTGGTGCGTGAGTCAGCTAACGGACGGAAGGGGGGGGGGGGCAGAGCGGAAGGGGGCCGGCCGGAGTCAGACAAGCGGCTAACGGGTGACTCATTCTGATGAATGGATGGACAGCTATCGGATTACTTATGAGGTATGTTATTAGGTTATATATATTATTAGGCTTTTATATGTTTATAGGTTATATAAATAGAACGTTTACACACTACCTCTGGTGTTCGCATTTCATCGGGGCATTACATGCAACCTTGACTCATTCGGATGAATGGACGGACGGATGAACGGACGGATGGACGGACAGCGTTCGGAAATGAATTGGCAAGGTTTATGTTTTGAACATTCCAATTTGTACTGTATTTTGATGTATATTGTATTTATATATATGTTTTTTCTTCTTTAGATGATTGTAGTGGGGTATAATTGGTCACTAACTGTTGCTCGTTGTATATATTTATTCGATTCTGGTATGAATAGTAATATAGCAAGTTTTCTGGAGGGGGGTTGGTGAGGTAGAGAAAACCCCTTGGTAGAAAGTTGGATGCAGCTCCTGGAAAATTATGTGAGTTTGCTCTTGCCTTTTCCTTGTCTTATAAATTTGTTTCCGTGGCACGTTTGCTACGTTGTGAGTGTACGTATCGTTATATATTTATGGTTGATTTAGAGATTCTATATATTTTTTCTGTGGACATATATGTTGGTATTCTCATCTAGTTGTGGTATATTTGATTCATTCGGAGGTTTTTTGGTGGATTCGTACCCGTTGGAGGTTGGAATATTTTTGTCTGTCATGTTCATTTATCATTGTATATACTGTTATTGGAATAAGTGTGGTAGGTATGTCCTATAACTCAATTTGCAGCATTAGTGTGCGATCCACCCTGTAGGGTACCAACCTGATATTGAATTTTAGGCAATGTTTTGCATCTTCCACACTTTTTCAGGCATAATTGGTAGGTTATTGCAACATTTTGGTATTATATATGTATGTATAACATTTTTTTACGATTTAGCCGTGGTTACTTTAGTTGAAGAGATGTTAATTTCACCCTGTTTTGGACTGAGTTGAGGCTAATTTTATCAGATTTTGTATGTATTATACCGTATATACGTAGACGTATTCCACATCATTTACTATAGGTTTCAGTTGTGTCGCTCGTTTGTCTTAGTATCCTATACACATTAGTTGCTGTTTGCGTACATTCTAGTTCATTCTCGTTCATCGCGGTTTTAATGTATGTTTTGGGTATTTTAGAGAATTCATCTTATTGCTTTGTTATAACTCGTGAATTTTAGTATAGGTCTTTCAGTTTTGTATGTTCTCTGTTGAATTCCCATCTTCAATGCAATCTGTTGGTTATTTATACAATATCGGAATATTAGGGTATATTATGTGTGTATCTGCAATATAGAACATTATTTCAGGTATAATTTAGTCACATGTTGTTCATTTTTATTGTTTTATGTGTCTTATTTCTTCCTGATACAATATTTGACGTGGTTATTATAGATATAGAACAGACAATTTGTTACAAACTTGATCTTGCTGTTAGGTTATTGTATGTTTATTGTAGGACCATACTTCAATATTTAGGAGGAGTTAGAGAGTTCCCTAGGCAAGAACTTCGTTCTGTTTAGGCCTGTTTGTGTGAATATGCCGATTTACTAGGATGGATACCATAATGGATCACACTTTTTGATGTGAATTAGAGCAGAGTAGAGCATATTTTTCTAGCTATTTATATATATATTGTTGATGTAGGTTATTTTCCCCACGATAATCATAGGAATGTATGTTTAATAGGTGTAAGTCCGTACTGCATCTTTGTGGAATTTTCGTAATTGAACCCTAGCAAGTGTATAGTGTAACGTTTAGAAGACGATTTACTGGATTGAAGGGTCCTAATATAGAGGTGGTTTACACTCTTTGGTTGTCATTTTGGAGTTCATCTATGTTCAACGTGAATTATGTATGGCCTTGTCGATGTCGATCTTAAGTTCCATGGGTTTGTTAGTGAGGTTACGCAACAAGCTGCTCATCGTTGTTGTGGTATACTTAGATTGTTAGTGATCAGAAGCTTAGCTTATAATGGCCACACACTCTCTGAGACTCATGTCAGACTCATTCTTGACAACTGCTGTGTATAGATTTTTATCTGTTACGTCCAGGATGTGACTTTGCTTGATGTTGTTCAGAGATAATGGACTAAACAGATGCATGGTATGTATGTCTGAAGTATCGTACCATGACTGGGGTTTTGCCTCTAAATTTTTTATAAATCAGCGGTAGATTGCTGGGAAGTGACCTTGTAAAACAATGTAGAATTCGTTGTTATGACACAGGGGCTTCGATTTTTTTCCTACCAGAGGCATAGCATCAGTTAGGTCTAGGATTTTGTTATAGATTTGAACAGGTGTCGTAGTAAAAATAACACTTATCACATTAACTCATCGTTAAATGTCAGTTATTTTTGGTATGGCTGATATGTTGGTATACGATCTTAGTCATGAATCAGATCACGTGGGATATTGGAGTACGGTTCATCATCTTGGGGCGGTAGGATACACCGTATATCGTACTTAATCAATGTTGCTTAGGGTAGAGTAGAGAATCTTATTTAGCTATTTTTGAGTTGTTGTTATTTGTTTTGATTGGTTATCATAGGAACATATCTATGTTAGGTATATATTCGCCGATTTTTCGTGGAATGATGGGTATAAAATTCATCTAATTGTATGTAACGATCCAAAATATTGATTTATTTCACCTCTTGACACTGGATTTGGGTCTGGTTTCATGTAGTCTTGGAGAGCTAATCCAACGGATTTTGTGTAGTGTTAGTGGTAAAATTTCTCCAATAATTTAATGTACATCACAATTATGTTATCCGCTCGTATGTCTACACGAGATGCTTATCCCCGCAAGTCATACTTATATAAATGTTGTGGTCCGTCGGCAGTTGTACACTTTGAAGTTATTGATTAATTCAGGCTTTGATATGAGATTCGTTCCCATTCAGAATATTTGATTTTTTCGACAATTAACCAGATCCACTGTAGCATTTTTCACTGAAGGTTTGTGATGTTGGCTGTAGGCCAAACTCATCCTATCCTATCTTAACCTATATTTGTCCCCCGTTTCCATAATTATGTTAGATATTTTCTTTATTGATTCAACCTTCATCCTCATCAAAT
>SDVV010025074.1:0-12482 GCA_016164225.1 Gammarus roeselii
AAATTTCAAAAAGCCACAAAAAATTGTTGAAAAAAAAAATATTTTAAAGAAAATCTTCAAAAAAAAATTATTCAAGATTAATTTTAAGAGTAAATTTATGGATTAAGTCAGTGTATATATTCGTATATACAATAAAAATAAATGTAAAGAAGGCCTCACCTTCATTACTCAGAACCCCGGGTAGAAGCCGGGGATGAAACAATGGGCAAGACCAGGCCCTGTCGGAGAGGGGCTGACGGCCTCTCCAGAGTTTGGGGTGGATGGATGATTATTCATTTTATAGATCATTAATACTTCATTTTAGTATTTCTTCTCGCTTGGGCTCTGTTATTTTTCTCAGCCATTTTTTCATGGTGATAAATTTTGCATTGGTGACCCAGGGCGGGGAGGTACTCGTGGGACCCGCATGACTCAGGGAGCCGGGGTTTCAAGAACCCGGGGGACTTTGGAGACCAGGTGGATTTGGGGGGACCCACTTGGGCCTTTTTGGGGCCCTTTGGGACACCCTTGAGACCCTTTAACCCTTTTGAGAAACTGAGGGACCCTTTAGAGGCCCCTCTGTATCCTGGAACCTCTGCTCCCCCCTCCCAGCGCTGTGAAACCCATACACAGAAGAATGCATATGTTAGATGCTTGAGTGGAACAATTGGTTATTTTAGTCCGCGGATTACTGCCGCAAAGAGCGAGGGTCGCGTCGAGGCTGGTCGAGGTGCGTTGAGATCAGTCGAAACATGTTGAGGCGAGTCGAGTTGGTCGCGACGAGCCGCGACTGGCCGAAATGATTCGAGACAAGCCGAGATGAGCCGAGACGATGGGACCCGGGGAGCTCGGGGGACCCGTGGGGCTTATGTTACCCTTCGGGATTCATCGGGCTCTTTTGAGACCCGAGACACCTCTTTCACCCCACTCCCATCTTGAAATGCTTGAGTGAATAATTTAGTTATTACAGTCCACATGATCACTACCGCAAAGGGGGAGAGCCGCGTCGAGGCTGGTCGAGGTGCGTCGAGATCAGTCGAAACATGTTGAGGCGAGTCGAGTTGGTCGCAACGAGCCGCGACTGGCCGAAATGATTCGAGACAAGCCGAGATGAGCCGAGACGAGGGGTCTCGGGGGACCCGGGGAGCTCGGGAAGACCCAAGGGACTTATGATACCCTCCGGGATTCGTCGGGCTCTATTGGGACCCAAGGGATCTTCTTTCTTTCCTCATTACGATCCACAATTTAATGTAGTAATGCAACATACACGCACGCACAGACAGACACACACTCAAACATTCACATACCGGTTCTAACTATTCTCCTTGCGGGTGGCAAATAACAGCCAAGTTGCGCTCTTTCTTTCATGCAACCTTTTTCTACGATACACAAACATATATTCCTTCTTCTTTCCATTCTTGCTGTTCTCATGCGTGAAATTCCCTACACCTAGAGTAGATCTCGTGCATGGGGTCCTTGTCTTCTGTCTCTTCTTCGTCTTCCCCCTTCTTCTTTCCATTCTTGTTGTTCTCATGCGTGAAATTCTCTACACCTAGTGTAGATCTCGTGCATGGGGTCCTTGTCTTCTGTCTCTTCTTCGTCTTCCCCCTCAGCAGGTGCTGGAGCGCGTAGCCCGCACCTTAGGGACTACTGCGGATCCATGGGGCTCTGAAGCAGGGTAGGTAGTGTGTTATTCCTCCTTACTGCCGTCCCGGGAGTGCTGGGACCATAAAGTCTCAGCAAAATAGGAGTTCCTGTTCCTCCTGTGGAACTCGTACACACCATAGACGTTCGCCGCGTAAAGGTTTTGGACTTGGCGCAGTAGTAAACCTCTGAAAAATAAGAAAAACAAAGACTAACTTGATGCAGCACTGTTTGCTGGTTTGACATTCGGCGCCAGAAGGACGATGACTCCAGCGCGCTAGAAAGCCTCGTCACTCTAATCTAATCAGGCGTTTGTTGCCAGAAGGACATTGACTCCAGCTCACTTAAAAGCCTTGTCACTCTCTCCCTCAGGCATCGAGCTCCGAGGACGAGGACGAAGGCGTGCGTGGTGAGGGTGGTGTTGCCCCGGCAGGTGAGGGGGGCGGGCCGAGCGCGGAAGAGCTGGAGCGGAAACTGCGAGAGAAAGCTCTGCGCTCCATGAAGAGGCAGGAGAACAGAGACTCAGACTCCTCGGACTCAGACTGAGTCGGGAGGAGATCGTCGCATCCGCAGGACGAGTGTCGAAACTATTGGTGTTGGCCCTGGAGCATTGCCACACTAGTCACTGGGAGGGAGGCCGCCACTCAGGCTGTTGCGATCGGACATTTTCGAGTGTTACCTTCGAATTGCTTTATTAAACTCTTTGTCGTGGCATTCATTGCTACGTCAACTCATTTCAGTGACAGAACAATTGAAACAATTGCGGTCGATAATTTAATAAGACTTCAATCGACATTTGATGTAGGAACGTTTTGATCTCTTTTAGTAGAGGTAACTTGGCCTTGAAGTTCTTCATTCTGTTTGTATTATCACTCGTATGGACGGTCATTATTTTACTCGAATCTATTAAGGGTGTTGATGTTTTTCAATAAAACCTACTACCCACTGCTGATTCGTTCTCCTCCCACCACTCGGTTAACTAGACAACATTCAGTTCCCTGTTTCTGGGTGGAATCGTACACGCTAGTATGGTAATTATTCCATTCAAAATGGGCAACTGATGTCTGACCTGTGTTCCGTTCTCATCCCATTTTTCACTGATCACGAGCCTCCTACTGCAGTGTAATGGATCATTCCGTTTATTCCGCTTCAGCTCTTCCGCCGAAGCGTTCAGCGGCCGCCTCTTCCTCAGATGCCTTTTGACGCAGCGTATGTTGAGGTGCAATTCGTACCAAAATGCTCGTGGTTTCAAAAAAATGACTTCAAATATTAGTCAGTGATTTACGTGCCCATTTGACAACTTCTAATTATTCTTCATTCACATGAAAACAATTTAATTTTTAGGCTCGTTTTTTCTACGTTTTGCTTCATCAATTAAACATTTTGTGTTGGTGAGTTGTATTGATTGTTTCCGGGTCGAATTTGTGTTGAAGAAGAAAGCATTTTTTCCAGACAAATTCTAAATGCGGCGCTTGACGATGGAATTCTAGCTACAATAATGGTTCCAGTATTCCCACAACAGGACTTCATTCAATAAACTGGAATGTAGCATTCATTTTCCTTTATTATTCTTTCCTACACACACTTCTCTCAAATCACTTTAATCTCACCCACTCTATAAAGGTCTTGAAGTAACTATTTGTCTCCCAGCCCTAGCTGGGAGACATATTGTCTCTGAGTGCCGTTGTTTTTCAGTAGACTGATGCGACGTTTATCGTTCGGGAAAGTGGTCTACCCTGATTACCATTATGACGTTTCCATGACGAACAGTACATAGTTTGGATGCTCCTGTGGAGTTTTCATGACGAAAAGTCCATCATTTGGATGCTCCTGTGGAGTTCCCTTGACGAAAAGTTAATCATTTGGATGCTCTTGTGGAGTTTCCATGACGAACAGTTCATCACTTGGATGCCCATGACGAACCTGCCCCTACTTTCTTAACGTTCCACAATTTTATCGTGTATTATAATTCTGGTGTATTTGTGCGGGAGTTCCTGTTTGTAATTTTGTAAAAGTTTTTTTTTTCAGTCTGTGCTCGCTCGCGCGTGCACGGACCATATGTAGTTTCTGGGGTTGACCTGGACTGCGTAGCTATAAACCTTGAGACGCGTTGCGGTTGGAGTTGATCTAATCCGTGAAGCTACAGACCTTGTTCCAATTTCGACGATACTATCTGTGCGCACTGGCGCGCGTGCATATTACTCATGGAGTTCTGAGTGGGTGGAGGCGGGGATTCGTTTCGTCTCATTTTTATCTTATCTGAGTATCTAAATTGTACCTCTACCTGACTAGACCGCGTAGCTGTAAACAATGTGTTGCGTTGCTGTCGCAGCTGACTTTGTACGTGTAGCCGTAAACCTTGTACTAGTCTCGACGATGCTACCTGTACGCACTAGCGTGCGTACATATTCTTCTTGAAGTTCTAAATGATTGGACACGGAGGTCCGTTTCGTCTAAGTGTTCTTCTCATGCGCACTAGCGTGCGTCTGACTTTGCTAAAATTTTCAATTTTTTCTAACTATAAAAGCGTTGTTGTTTTTTCTCGCACACTGAGGCGTGTGAGCCTATTGGAATCCATGATCGTGAAACCCTACGGAGGAGCCTATCATGACTTGAGTTTAGGCTCTGGTGGAACTGAGGATCAAATTGAATCAAATCATGGAAAGCAAATATACTCACAGTCCTCTCAAGATGACCATGACAGACTGGATGATACCCAGTCGTTCCAAACCGAAAAATCTCGCTGCTTTTACTGCAAAGTAAACGGCCAACCTACTGGACACAAAGACTGCTCCCAGATAGACTACAAGCTTGTGCAACGAGAGGCTATGGCCTCGATGCACTCTTCCCAGGCTGACGCAACCAAGAGAAAATATCAACATCATTCCCTTCTCACTTCCTCATACAGACACTAGGCCGCATCTCCAGAAAGGGGGGTGGCCGACGGCAAGGCGCACCTCACACCCTCATACGCTCACACCCACACAACTTAGCCCTTTTGTGCTAAAGGGTCCGGCCGGTACCCCCTCAACTTACACTCTGGGTCAAGAGTGCAGTCCGAGGATCCGTCGTCAGCAGCAGGACCCCCCACCCACGACCATCCCGACAGCGGGATGCCAAGGGCGGGAAAGCACATCAGGGCTGCGTCCTGATGTGCTTTCCCGCCTGTTCATTGCACGCTCTCTCGCCACCCCCTCATTCATGTCTCTCCATCCCAACGCCTGCTTCACACCATCCATCCACCCAAAGTTTGGTCTACCTCTAGGCCTGCGACCACTCGCTTCCGCATTCATCACCCTCATAACTCTTACAAATAGTGATGCATGCAAGATGCTCCGCCAACGAATCCATTTATTATGATGAACTCTCTCTCACCAACTAGGAGGTAAACAGGAAACCGTCCACCAACAGGAACTTGAACTAAGGAACGCTGCACAAAAAGGAACCCAAATAGACAACACTAAGTAACTGTTGAATTACATCCGTCATTCAACGCTACCAAACGAATTATACACACTTCCAGCTAAACCCTGACAACTGACCCGAGTGTTTTTGCAGGGGTTTTGCAAAGGATTGCGGAGTTATCAAAGTTTCTCTAGCAACATGGATCAAATCGTGAAACTCTCTGTCTACAGCATACCAAATCATCACCTTCCCAAGACCTGACTCTTCGTAATTCATAGTAATCCAGGGTGAATAAGAAAAAAAACTAACCCATTGGCGACATGGCCTACAATGTGCTAAAAATGCCTCGAATACAGCCACGTCATCAAATGCTGCTACCCGGATACACCTCAACCTTGCAAAAAGTTTGGCGGTTACCACGACAGGAAGGATCTACGAAAACCACTGTTCAAGCCTCCATGATGCAGGAAACCGCGACTGCCCAAAGCACTTAGACCTAAAAACAATGGCAATCATACAAAACGACCGCAGTAATCTGGCGCGACGAAAACCAAAATAGTCTTATTTATGCCAAAACAGTTCTACAGATAAACCCAACCCTTCAGACTAAACTCATACATCGTCAACACAACCTAATAAGAAGACCTGAACACCATTCCCTAGCAGTAACACTACCACATCCAGCCTAACGACCACCCTCGTAATGAAGGTGAGTGGCCATGAACCCACCGCTGCCTAGGAGGACACCGCGATGGATGCTGCCCTCTTAGTCGACCACAAAGTGAGGTCCACTAACACAAAAACGAGAAAATGACTCTTCCGACGACGGTAGCGAGGTGCTCGACGCCCACCTGACACAAAGCAAATAAGCAACAGCCCACGAACAACAGCTCGTCAAGACCAGAGCGTTGAACGACTTCAGTCCGTCTTAACTATTCCACGCCCAACGAAAATCAAAGTGAGGAATTCAACCCCTCATTTTGCATGCCCGACATCAGAACAGCTCACTAGCGAGAACCATCATTGTCTGCGTGAAGAAACAAGATAAACGAATTGCTATTCCTTATCTCCACCCATAAACCTTTGGGGATAAATCTTCAGGAGATCAAACTTCGAGCGACCGCCACCTTCACAAGACGTCATACATTGCCGCGACGACCACAATAATGTGACTGCACACGGCGGAGTGGCACTCATGGTACACCAAAGCGTACCTCACTGCCGCCTTCCCCCTATGAGGCAGCTCCTAGTTATCGCTGTTTGGATTTGCGTTTCACGACCAATAGCAGTGGTATCTATCTACTCGTCATGAGGCCACGATCTCTCTGAAGCACTAATGACCGAACTGCTTAACAAACTGCCCTCCCTTGTAATCCTCCTTGGAGACTTTAACAGCTACCATGAAATGCGGGGATACGTAAGAACAGACCTCAGGGGAGTGATAATTACCAACACCATTGACACCCCACCTAAATCACCGTCGAAAGTGAAACAGTTATCGACTTATCCATATGCTCCCTTACACTAGCCACCCAATTCGTTTGTGGAGTCCTATCTTCAACACGCGACAGTGACCATAACCCAGTCATCATATCACTCTTCACCTACCAATCAAACAATCCCGCTGCACAGGAACTTCGATTCAACTACCGGGAAGCCATCTGGAGAAATACAGATTCAGACACAAGGCTGAATCCCCCAGGATGGGGGGTGGCTGACGGCCAGGCGCATCACACACGTTCAGACTCGCACAACTTGGCCCTTTTGCGCTGAAGGGTCCGGTCGCAAACCCCACAACCCAAACTCTGAGTCACGAGTGCGGTCCGAGGTCCGTGTCAGCAGCAAGGCCCGACAGTGCGACTGGTTTGCACTCGCCGCGTCAAATGACCGCCCACCCACGTAGGGAAAACACATCAGAGCAGCGTCAAAAATCAATCATTCTCCACTTTTGCCTATTCATTGCACGCTCTCTCGCTACTTCCACATTCAAGTCACTCCTTCCTAACGCCTGCTTCACACTATCCCTACACCCAAACTTCGATCTACCTCTAGGCCTGTGACCACTCGCCTCCGCTTTCGTCACCTTTTTTACCTATCTACCTTCATCCATCCTCACCATGTGCTCAGAACACGCGAATACAATCTGTTCTCAGACTTCTTCACCATCTCCGTTCTGATGCAAACCACGTCGTTAGTGAACCTGTCTCGATGCGACACTCCAGTCATGCTCCTCGAACATTTCATCTCGAAAACATTCAACTTTTTCTCTCCTCAGCTCTCACCACCAAAGTCTCAGCTCCGTATAGCACAATTCGGGCGAAGACACCCTCATTCAACCGTCTCTTAGCTTCCATCCCAACGTCCTGCAGCTCATTACACTCTTCAGTGTATCCAGCACCTCACACCCCTACTTCACCTCAGTTTCCACCAGTTCAGTCTTCTCCACATGTAAGCCCAGATACTTGAAACACTGAATTTCTTCCAACAACTCTGCATTTCGTGCCCTACGGGGGAGCCTATTATGACTCACGTTGAGGCTCCGGTGGAAATGAGGCTCAAATCAAATCCATTTAGGAGGATAGTAATTCTGCTCTCATCGACAGTCCTCGAGCATCTCATTATTTTACTTATACCCACGTTCACTCGAAGCTTCCTCCTCTCACGCGCTCGATTAAACTCATACACTACCCTACATAGCTTCTCCTCTGAATCCGCTGCCAGCGCCATATCGTCCGCGAACGGAACCTGGCTCAACTGCCAACTCCACCCATTCGCTTCCAACGGCTCCAAGCCACGACCTTAGATATCCTTGCTTTGAATGAAAGTATCGACATAATAGCTATCACAGAATCGTGGATGAAACTGAGAACCAGGCATTATTTAGGCTAATTTACTCTTCCGCGGTTACTCACTATTTCACAAAGATAGACAAGGCCGAGAAGGTGGAGTGCTGTTTCTTGTGAAAAACACTCTGCTAATATTAGAAGTCACCATTCCAAACAACAGGCTTGACATAGTATCAATCAAAGTAGTCGGCAAACATAATGTGTCAAATCGCCCCCCTTAAAGCAAGGTTGCAGATGATATCGATCTTTGCAACACCCTCGTCGATGTTGTCACAACACAACACAGTATTGTGCTTGGCGACTTCAATATCCCCGACATTGATTGGGAATCAGACGAATATACTGCCACCGGCCAACGTCTGATAGATTTTGCAGACGATAAGTTCATGCCCCAAATGGTGAAGACACCTACTGATTTTGCAGACGATAAGTTCATGACCCAAATGGTGAAGACACTTACAAGAGGTAGCAATATTCTTGATCTACTATTTAGTGCAAGCGATTCTCATGTCACGAACGTCGAAGTAGGCGAACCACTCGGAACTAGTGACCACAACTGTATCCGTTTTTGATGGAGCCCGAGTTGAAAGCATCAACAAACTGCGAAAAAGTCCCAAACTTCAGATAAGCTGATTTTGATGGCTTAAGAGATTCAATGGCGTCAGCAAATATAACCCTCTGGCAAGATGTTAATCAATCGCACCGCCCTACGGGGGAGTCTGCATTAACTTCGCGTTGGGACTCCGGTGTAACATTAAAACAAATAATAATAATAATAATCAATCAATCGTTTGACTATTTCTTGACTGCGCTTAAAAATATCAAACATGAGCATATCCCGCGCAGAAACAGGCGAACAATAGCCTATCAGCCCAAGTACTGGCAAGGAGAATTGCAGCACCTTTATTCACGAAAGAAAGCAAAGTATTCGGTTAAGCAGAGACATCCACAGGACGTAGCTAAAAATGAATACAAAATTAGCAGACGAGAACTAAAGAGGGTCCTGAAACGTAAGAAGAAAGATTATGGAAATGAAATTGCTGCCAATGCCAAAACTAATCCGAAACTTATTTAGTTATAATTCGAGCAAAAAAAAGTAATCTGTAATAGGTCCTCTCGAGAACGATGTTTGTGAGCTAGAAATGGATGACACCAAAATGAGTGTTCTACTTAACGAATACTTTTGCTCTGTATTTACGTTAGAGAATCAGGATATTCCTAATCCTGAGTATATCGTAGCGGCAAAACAAATTGAAGCCCTCACCAGAGTGAACGTTTCCCCCGCCGAAGTTATTAATTATATAGATAAATTGAAAGTTACCAAAATTCCAGGTCCAGACCAAATTCATCCTAGAATTCTAAAAGAGACTAGAAATGAAATTGCCGATTATCTATCGACCATTTTCACCCAATCTCTCTCAAATGGCACCTGCCCCTCTAAATGGAAAGAAGCCAATGTTACCTCAATTTTTAAAAAAGGGGACAAAAAGTGTCCCGGCAACTATCGTCCAATTAGTCTCACCTCAGTCATTGGTAAGTTGATGGAAAGTTTGATAACGGATAAAATTACAGTATTCTTAGAATCAAACGAATTGATTGGCGACTCCCAGCATGGCTTTAGACACAACCGTTCCTGTCTTACAAATCTGCTTCTCTTTTTCAGAAATATAATCTAAATCCACGACAGAAAATCTTTAATTGATATCTTTTACCTTGATTTTCCAAAGGCCTTTGATAAAATCCCCTACAAGCGCCTAATTAGTAAATTGCACAGTATTGGTATTCGAGGTGAGCTTAACAGCTGGATAAAATGCTGGCTTTCGGACAGACGGCAGCGAGTTGTACTTAACGGAGCTTCCTTCCCCTGGGGAAACGTTACAAGCGGCGTGCCTCAAGGATCCGTGTTAGGGCCAGTTCTCTTCATAAAATTTATTAACGATATCGATAGCAACTTACTCTCACATTAGCAAGTTTGCAGAAGATACTAAGATCAGAGGAAAAATGCAAACTGAACTAGAGTGTCAGTAGATTAAACTAGACTTGAACAAAATTGTTGATGGGTCAGAAAAGTGGCAAATGAAATTTGATGTCGACAAATGCAAAGTTATGCACATATGTCTTCATAACCCCAAACACGAATATTCAATGTTTGGAAAAAAACTCATTCCCATCACCGAAGAGAGAGATTTAGGTGTCATCATTAGTACCGACTTGAAAAGCAGCAAGCAATGTAACGATGCTGCGCCAAGAAAGGCAACAAAATGCTAGGTATGATATCCCGCACTATCTCTTACAAAAACCAGCACAGTATGCTCAAGTTATTTAATGCGTTTGTTAGACTGCATCTCGAGTATGCCGTTCAATTTTGGTCTCCATTCCTTAGAAAAGACGTTAATAAACTTGAGAAGGTTCAACGTAGAGCTACCAAACTCATCCCCTCGCTGCGGAATAAATCGTACAAAGACAAGCTTCGTGAACTCAATCTTTATTCGCTAGAGAAACGTCGAGTCAGAGGCGACATGATTGAAGTGTGGAAGATTATGAAGGGTAAGGAAAGCGTCGACCGAGTGAGCCTTTTCACTCTAGATACAAACGGAGTGACTAGGAACAATGGATACAAAATCGTTAGGAAACTTTTCTCACTCGACATCGCGCGCAATTTCTTCACGTATGGAGTTGTCGAAGAATGGAACAAACGTCCAGCAGAGGTTCTGAACAGCAATTCAATCGAAACGCATAAGTCGCGGCTCGATAACTTCTACATAAATTGCCGATAAATAGCTAAACCGTTCCATTTCCTGTTATGAAAAAAAAACAAATGGCACACGAAGCTCTCTTAGACGTTCTACTTCAAAACGAATCCTCTTTCCACCAAAAGGCAACCTAGTTTGGGCCAATAGGCCTCGTAGACGTTCTACTCCAGAACTAACACTCTAGCTACCGAAAGGCAACCTAGTTTGAGCCAATATGCCTGTTGTTGTCTTCCTACACTTGTAAACGGCCAAAGACACTCTCGTTCACCTTCCTTACCACTCCATCCATATAGATATTGAAGAGCCATTGAGACATTACGCAGCCTTGTCTCAGACCCACTTTCTCTGAGAATCAGTCACTCACCTCGCTTCCCACTCTGACACATGCTCGGCTGTCAGCATAGAAACTCTGCACCGCTTTCAACAGATATCCGCCCACTCCATACAAACGCAACACCCTCCACAGCGCTTCCCAGTCAATCCTGTCGTATGCCTTCTACAAATCCATAAAGGTCCATAACACTTCTTTTCCCTTTGCAGGGTACTTTTCACAGACCTGTCTCATCGCCAAAATCTGATCGGCACACTATCTACCACTCCTGAAGCCACACTGTTCCTCTCCAATTGCGCAATCCGTACAACAGTCGGTAATCCTTTTTATCAGCGCCCTCCCGTACAACTTACCGACCACACATAACGAACTGATACGTCTTGAGTTGCAGCATACATTTTTTTCTCCTCTGCCTTTATACAATGGTACAATGCAGGTACCACGCCCGCCACAGAACAAATGTTCAGTAGGCTCACTAATCAGGATTTAAAAATGTAATGGATACATTAGAATTTATTTAGGTGTAATGACATATTGACAAAATAACAGCAATATTAAAATACACAGATAATTCGTACCAAGTCTTCGTCAGCGTGAGCTGTTCTAACTTCGATGAATTTAATAATAACGGATAACTAAGGTTGAGAAGTAACGACCAACAGATGAATATTGTTGAAGAGCATCCTCTTCTACCCACTTTTCAATATGTCGAGACAGACGAAAGCATTGCATTGGATAATTGATTTTAAGAAAAATAAGCAAAACAAGTATGATCACCGACGTTTACTTTATCAAGACTATTTATTGTTTCAACTGACATTTATTTAAAAACTTCAGAGTAGGAAATGTCCGACATGAGGTTGTTTATTACATTACTCACTCACTGATTGACGTACGATGACACCAATTTGAAACTATCTGCATAGTTAGCGTGACATATCAACACATGAAAATAAAAAAAATCAATGAGTTATAATCGATGGGTTCAATAAATGAACGGATATCTACGTGAATAAAATGATTGGAATTTTGAGGATGTGGAGCGTGAAAAAAAAATGAATGAAAGTATCTATAAAATGAAAACAATAAACCATAAATAGTTGATACGGTAAATTGCATAGCGGAAGTAAATTACAATTCGAGAATTTCTGTACGTACAAGTTCAACCAGGCATAATTTTAGTTTACGTTTGAAGGTGGCTATACTTCAACCCGTCCGTATATTTATGGTAATCGAATTCCATGTTTTAGCAGCTCTGTATTTCTAAAATAGTTGGGACTGTGTTGACGAGTTTCAGGGAAGTTGCAAATCCGCATTGTTGGATGGAGTGGTCAGGGAGGTGAATGCGAGTGTGCTGGGTCGTGGCTTGGAACTCTTGGAAGCGAATGGGCGGAGTTGGCAGTTGAGCCAGTTGCTATTTGCTGATGATACGGCCCTGGTTGTGGATTCGGAGGAGAAGCTATGTAGGCTAGTGTCTGAGTTTGGTAGAGTGTGTGAGAGGAGGAAGCTTCGAGTGAACGTGGG
>SDVV010025075.1:0-12482 GCA_016164225.1 Gammarus roeselii
ACTGAAACAGTGTTGCCATAGCGACTGAAACAGTGTTGCCATAGCGACTGAAACAGTGTTGCCATAGCGACTGAAACAGTGTTGCCATAGCGACTGAAACAGTGTTGCCATAGCGACTGAAACAGTGTTGCCATAGCGACTAAAACAGTGTTGCCATAGCGACTGAAACAGTGTTGGCATAACGGTAGTCGTCACCGCTTCTGTAAATGTTATTCCGTAGCAGGCTAGTGGCCGGTGATTGTTGTCATGAGTAGCACTTTAAGATATAATGGTACGCAAGGAAAATGAATGCGCTGGAAGGCCATTATTTCTATGAGCAACTGAGAGACGAGTCCCAAAAGAGGCTGCAAAGGGGCATGTGCGGGGATGCCACAATAACTTATAGCAACTGAACGACGCCTACTGTGAGAGGAGTCGAAAGGGGAATGATGTGCTTAAGAACTTTAATAATCTTATTGGGTCGGGGACCTAAGCGACATGGCGCAAACTTTGCACAGACCCGTGCTCTACTGGCCCAGGCACCTCTACGATTCCAGCTCGGTTTCCGAGGGGTAGCGTGCCGGTCTTTCGTCACAATAGACTTCCACTGGATGCTGAAGGTTGTAGGTTCGAGCCTACTTGTTCCCAAGTGAAATTTTCTGGCCGGTCCCTTAAATAGGCAGAAGCCAGCCTATGATCGTCGCGGGTCAAAAAGGCAACCAGAGCAGGTAGGGGAGGGCGATTCGCAATCGGTGTTGTGGTACCCACGTTCTTGGCAATGTGTCTGAATAGCTCTGAATTGTCTAATGCTTTTTCCCTATTCGGTCAGATTTTGCTTGGACTAGTCCTGCAAGTACAGACTCGAGCTCCTATAAGGAGCCCTCGCAATTGCTCTATAACTCACAGGTTCCACCTCACGTTCAGTGTCAGAAACACCACCCTAAGGGCCACGTTTCTGCGTCGACTGCCACAAGAAGCCTCCAGTGGCGCCCCTGGGCTGGCGGTGACGTCACGCATGCCGTCTGTCTTGCTCACCTTACGGGCGGCGGAACTGGAAGTCTGGAAGCTCCAACGATTTATCATTGGGCTAAGGAATAGCCGAAAGCCGACGATGATAGAATGCGGTTTTGAAAAATTATGAACCGGAAAAAGAGATGCTTCGGATGTTTCTGCCAAGTAAGAAATGATCAGCGGCAAAACTTTAAGCCAACCGCCGGCCGACTAAAGGCCACCCTAAATTTTGAACTGGAGATGAGGTTCGTATCCTCCCCAGCAGTAGAATGTGTTATAAAGTAAGCAGCAGACATGGTTAACTTGAAGAAAAAAATCATTCGAATATTTTCTCTAAAAAAATATTTCGAGCGTATGGATGGATGCCGCAACCTCTGGCAAGCGTTGAGGTCTGGGGTCTTTATATATTTGGGGCCTTAGGAAATAAATGGTGGAGGCATCTTCCCGGGGCCTTCGGGACTCATTCAAAGGAACTATTGCGATCGAATTGTATGCAAGACAAACCCGGAAAAGAAGCGGCTCACGCCTCTCAGAACTCTACTGTTGGGGTCGCTGAATGTGCGTGGTTGTAGTACAAAGGAGGAAAAGAGCAGAGTGATTTGTGAGATGTTTGTGAGGAAAAAGTTTGACGTGTTGACGTCGAGTAAGACGTAATTAAAATGTAGGGGCGAAAGATCGCTTGGAGCGGTAGGAAGTCGGGTGTGTAAGAAGGTTGGACACGAGAAGGTGTGGTGATCATATTGTGTGATCCGTTGGCGTCTTAAAGGTTGTTGTGAGTGAAATTTAAGTTAGGTATAACAAAGTAGGCGTATGTGAATGATAACGAACCTGGTAGCGAGAGAAGGGAGAAGAAGAGGGAACAATTTTGGATTTACCTAAGTGCGTGTGTTGAAAGTTTTGGAGGTCAATACAACGTCATTGTACTGGGTAACCTAAAGGCGAGAGTTGGAGGATGTGGTAGGGAGCAATGGCTTTCCCGGTCTAAATGACAGTGAAGAGACCCTGAGAGGTTTGGCAGGAAGCAGAAGATGGTGGTTGAAAACAGCTTGTTCAAGACACGAGATATCCCCTAGTACTGATGGATTATGTGCGGATTTTATAAAAAATATTGGGAAGGCTGTTGGCTGTTCGATGGTTAGAGGTGTGGATGGAGGAATGTCTGACCATCTGCTGGTGAAAGGAAAATTAGGAGTGGAGCGGAGGTTGAAGAGGAATATAGGAAATGGAGGAGGAAGCTGGTCTGCGGAGTTCCAGCAGTCATAGATGGAAGAATGTGAAAGTGTCTGAATAAGGTTGAGGAAGAATGACTGTCGTTCAAAAATACGATTTGAGGTAAGCGAAAATGGTGTTTGGTGTGCGCCGTGTGGGCGGGTGTAGGAGGAAGGCTGCGAGGTGTAGAACGATGAGGTACTGGCGGTGGCACAGAAGAGAAGAACCTTTGAGGAATAGTTGCTATCGAGGTCGGTGGTGGCCTTTGACAACTATAAAGAGAAGAGAAAAAAGTGAAGCAGATGATGAGAAGAGCTAAGAGGGATGCCGAAGCCAGGTGTGGTAGTCGGTTGTGCCAGAATTGTGAGGAGAACAAATAGATGTTCTGAATAGAAGTAAAGAGGGGGAGAAAAGGGTCGACCGGGATGGTGAAGGCTCACAAGTGTAGGAAGACAACAACAGGCCTATTGGCCCAAACTAGGTTGCCTTTTGATAGCAAGAGGGTTAGTTCTGTAGTAGAACGTCTAGAGGCCTATTGGCCCAAACTGGGTTGCCTTTTGATGACAAGAGGATTAGTTCTGAAGTAGAACGGTGAAAGAAGTATAAGTAAAAGGCCCGTTGTTGGTGATGAGTGGTCATGTACGCATGAGTTTGGCTGAGAACTTTGATAAGTTGCTTAATGTTGAGTATGTTCGAGAGACAAACCTTGTTGTTGTGGGTGATGCCAGTGTTTGGAGCAAGATTTGTTGCGGACATCACTGAGGAAGAGGTGCAGGAGGCGGTAGATGTGATAAAAGCAGGCAACCCCAAAGTTTGGACTCAGTTGCGACTGAGCGCCTGAAGTGCGGTGGAGTAGATTAGATTAGAGTGTCAAGGCTTTCTAGTGCACTGGAGTCAATGTCCTTCTGGCACCGAACGTCAAACAAGCAGCCAGCGCTGCATCAAGCCATCGACAAATCACCCTCAGTCTCCGGAATTGTTTCGACTCACGGCTATGGTGGAGTAACATTAGTCGAATAGCTGGTGAGGCTATTACATCTGTGTTTTGTGTCGAGCGTGATGCCTATTGATTCAGCAACAACACAACGTCAAAAAGTGCTAACATTGTCCCGCTGTATAAGGGTAAAGTAGATAATATTTAATGTGTAACTCGAGTGGTATCAGTTTATATGGGTTGTCGGTGAGTTGTACGGGAGAGGGCTTATCAAGCGGATTAGAGAGAGTTCGGATAGTGCGATTGAGGAGGAGCAGTGTGGCTTTAGGAGTGGGCCACGTTTCTAACACCGATCAAATCTATGCAGTGAGAAGTAGCTTCCTTGCAAAGGGAAAGGATGTATTCTGAGACTTCGTGGATCTGGAAAAGACATACGATAGGGTCGACAGGGAAGCGCTACGATGGAAGCTGCGGTGTAGCGAGTGGACGGAAATATGTTGAAAGTGGTCATGAGTAGGGAGCGAGAAGAGTGCTTGATCCACAGTGGAAGTGGGGCTAAAACTAGGCTGCGGTATGTTTCCCTCGCTGTTCAATCTGTACGTGGATGGAGTGGTCAGGGAGGTGAACGCGAGGGTAATGGGTCAACGCTTAGAGCTGTTGGGAGCAAACATACAAAGTTGGGAAATGAGTCAGTTATTGCTTGTGGATGATTGGCAGTGGCACTCGTGGAAAATTTGGAAAAGTTGTGTTGACTAGTGTTGGAGTTTGGTAGAGTGTGTGAGAGAAAGAAGCTGCTGGTTAATGTGGGTAAAAGTAAAGTAATGGAATGTTCGAGAAATGTACATGAGAGCAGAATTAGCGTCTTCCTAAATGGTGGGTCATTGGAGGATGTTCAATATTTTAAGTACCTGGGCTCTTGAGGAAACGACTGATCTTGTGGTAGCTGAGGTGGTAAGTGTTGGGTGTCTTGAAAAGTGTTATGAACAATAGGACGTTGGGTGAAATAAGAAAATAGAGGGTTGTATGAAGGGGTAGCGATCCCAAATGTACTGTACGAGGCTGAGACTTGAGAGACGAGAGCAGAAGAAAGACAAAGGTTGAAAGTTTTCGAGATGAAAGGCTTTAAGGGCATTGCAGGAGGGAGGCTGGGATAGAGGGTCAATAACGACATTGGTAAAATTAGAACGGGATGGTGAGGAAATTAGATAAAAGAGTATATAGGCATTTTCTAAGATGGTTCCGACACATGGTGTGGATGATGAGAGATTGATGAAAAGAGTGATGAAAACGGACTTAGGCCTAGAGGTAGACTGGAGTTTGAGTGCACTGTGCATGAATAGCATAAAATAGGCGTTCGGAAGAAGAGACATGAGTGGAGAGGTAGCGAGAGGGCACGCAATGAATAGGCGTGAGTGGCAAATTGTTGTGAGTGGATGAGTTTGGTCGGTACCCTGATGGGCTTTCCATCCCATGGAATCTCGTTGAGAACTTGGACGCAGCAGGGGTGAACCAGCTTCCACTGTTGGGCCCAAACGCTGACACAAATTTTTGGCTTTACTCCGGACCCGAAGTGTGTGAAGCAGGGCCTCCCATAGCCGGACCCTTTAGATCAAGAGAGCTAAAGTTGTTTACGTGTGAGTATTTGAAAAATGTGTGAGGTGCGCCGTATACCGTCGGCCGCTCTTTCTAAGGGATTCGGCGAATTTTATGCATACTTTTGGGCAACTCTCAACAGCTGAAATAATGCAGTAGCACAGTTCAAATAACAGGTGAAGGATCCATTTGCAGTTCTCACGGTCTATTGTGGTGCCATGTTGCCGGTGATGCATTGTTCGGCCAATCGCAGCAAGGTGGTACGAAACACTAGCGTATCACATCACATTCGCTGTTTGTTTAGTTCCCAGTTGCTGAAGTATCAATCCTACTGCAAATGATCGTCTTATTGAGTTAAGAGGGTGTTGACGTAGGGGTGACTGCGTCGAGCATGTGGTCATCACAATATTTAATTGAAGCTCGCTAACAACGAAGCGGAGTTGTGAGACAAGGTCGTCAAGGAGCCTCGCAATGGATATGATGGATGCCGACGAGAGCAATCCATGGAGTGAGTGAACAAGAGACGCTCAGAGACATCTGCTAATCGATGGCTCGCTTCGAGGGCGCAAAGAGAGGCCAACCGTATCTGCTCTGTGGCCGAACGGCAATATTATGATCGTTCACGAAAGGTTTCCAAAGCGACTGATAATGCACACATGAAGAGGTGCTTTCCAAAAAGTGCCTTATTTTCGGAACCTGTTATCTGCATGGGGGAGTAACTTATCTGTGATCCTGCAGAGGCGGCAGGAGACAATGCCCCACTGTCTACTTTCAACTTGACACAATGTGCCTGTCATCCCAGCATTTGCCTGTCGATCAAGAAAATTGCGCAGACTGTGCTCTGATTAATGTATTTATGGTGAGGCGGCCCCTTTGATTTTTTTTATAACATTCTTTGGTCGATTAGTGGTGTTTATGCACTCAGATTTGCTGTTACGTTCAGTGTCATGTTTCAAGATGCCAGTTTCCAGTGTGCTGCCGGCCTACCAACATCACTCTGACTCGTAGGATACACCCATGCTACTGGTGGCTTGCACTCTTCCCACTTCCATTTCCACTGTGCTCGGTTCATAAACTACTGTTTGTTGGCCGGTTGGGATGTTTTTCAAACTAATTGTATTTGTAGCCCATGCAGTAGGAATGCCTCATCAGTCCATTTAATTGTAGTATTTCAAGTTATGAACCGTCGTTCCGGAAGTGATGCTCACCGATTTGGATTTCTATTGCTGATTCATTTTTCAAATCAATGATCATATGATTTCAGGTGGTAATTGACTAGACTGTGTTCTTCAATTTGACCTGATGCATCGTCGCAATAAGTCTCTCCATTGAATCTGGTTCACGTATACATTTAATTGACTTAGTGAAGGAACCATTGAAGCAACTCCTTTCAGATAGATGGAGTCTTAGGTAGTGATGCTGCTTCATATTGAACTTCAAAGATTTGTAGAGCTTGTGTCCTTACCTGTTGCCATGTGAATTTTGTTTGATGACTCTGTGTTTGATAGTGATGGGATAAGCTCCTTTAAGTCACGAATCAATCGACTTTCCATTCCTAGATTGTCTCGTTCTTCTGTGTTATTATTGGTTCCTTCTTCTGTTTTCGATCATTTTTTTTTCCCCTTGCTTATTTGTTTGAGATCTGAAGAGTTTTTGAATCTTCTCTTGTTTATGAACGTTTCAATATCATCAGGCAATGTCTTGCCCTCACATTGAAATGAAGCAGGGTGACGTTGGCCTGAGATGAGACTGAAAACGTACCGACGTCGATTGTTGCTGGATGAAGAGCGGCAATGTTCTTGAAGGTCTTGAAGGTAGTGAACCATTGTGGGCTCGGTAGAAACACAGAGTGTGCATGCACCGCGGCACATGCCGTGCCAAAGTCTGTCTCGTTAATTAGACAACGGAACGATGCCTATCAGAACTGACTTGGCATCGACAGGGCGTCACACGCTGGCAAAATCGACGTCTAAAAGACCTAATTGATATAGATACAAGGTCGATTAAGCAACGGCACAACGTCGGAAAAATGTTAATTCGGTGTTGGTCAAAAGTCAAAATTGAGAACTAAAAATAATCGTCCAGCACGAGGTCAGAATTATTCATGCGAATGTTCTTTTACTGAGTAACGGAGGCAGGTATCTTACAAGTGCTTGAATTCTCCATGCCGTCGTGAGAAGTAATTACCTACTTGTGTTGGCCAAGCAGATGTTGCGCCAATAGTAACATTTGAACCCGGATACGGATGTTCCAAGGCCAGGGAGGAGGCTGATTGACGATATCACCGTAACGTTATTACTGTATTGTACAGCTGATCTTTGTACATGTTATTGAATTAGAGACTCACTCTTGTAAGACGCGATTGGTCTGGTAATAAAATTGACTTCAAATAGCACTTGCGCGAATAATGTACTATGATTTGTGATGGCAGTAATTCGGGAGACAGAAGTTTATTATGTCCTATATATTGTTATACTGTAATGTTCGTACGGTATACTGAAACCTATTCCATTATTTATGTGTTGCGCATTCGGTTAGCTTGATGTTCAGCTTATGACGAAGGCCCGATATTTATTACCAGTGGCGATTTGGTGATTGCATTCGCTAGTATCTCATTTCGATGTCTTTCCAATGAAATGCTTGATGACATCGTGGCAATATTTCGTTTTTGATGTCGGACCAACTGCTAATTGATTAGGTCATGAGATGTCACAAATTCAATGTTGAGTCCTTCGCGCTATGGATACATCGTGACGTCATCTATACTTATATTTCAAACCAATGGCTAATTGGTGACGTCTTCCTGATTGATGACCTCTTATGCGAAGTTAGCAGAATAATCGTGATGGCGTGCCAACATCGATAGGCCTATGTTGAGACTACATAGGCACGCCATCGGCTTGCCATCATACGTCGTACGACGACGTATCCGCTGTATGACGTCGTTGGCTCATCTTTTCAATGTTTGCTGGGACGGCTACTCAAATTCAAATTTGTTAAAACATCAAAGTGTACCTCGTTTTGATGCTCAACGAATTTTTTTTTTTTTTTTTTTTTTTGGATGCATTAAAACGAAGTTGGCCTGTTAATATACCAACAGTATAGTTAAGAGGCATATTTAAGCTATCACAGTGATGTCATCATTGGAAAATCCTAAAGTCCGTAGCCAGGAATCGAACCCGCGGTCGCTGGTACCCGAGACCAGCGAGCTGTGCACTAGGCCATCCAACACAACAAAAGTTGTGATTCAAGATTTCGTGCACGTTGTACTGTTTTGGCTAGACTCGCTTGCAATGTAACGATGCAGCCAAAAAAGGTTATAAAATGTTAGGCATGATATCCCGCACAATCTCGTACAACAACAGAAATAGTATTCGCAAGTTATACACTGCATTTGTTAGACCGCACCTTGAGTATTCCGTCCAATTCTGGTCCCCATACCTCAGAAAAGACATTATTACATTAGAGAAGGTCCAACGTAGAGCTACCAAACTAATCCCTTCGCTGCGCAATTAATCGTACGAGGAGAGGCTGCGCAAACTCAACCTTTACTTGCTTGAGAAACGTAGAGTCAGAGGTGTAAGGAAAACGTCGAGCGAGCAAGCCTTTTCACTTTAGATGCGAACGGAGTAACCAGGAATAATGGATAAAAAATCGTTGGCAAACGTTTCATACTCGATATCACGCGCAATTTCTTCACGTATAGGGTTGTCGAAGAACGGAACAGACTTCCCGCAGAAGTTGTGGACAGCGATACAATCGAAACGTTTAAGTCACGGCTCAACAAATTCTACCAATCGCGCCGCTAAATAGCTCCCATCTATAGCACTTTCAACAGTATATTCGTGAAAAATGGTGTTCGGCATTGACACCCATACGGTTGAATTAGGGCCAGGCATTGGCACTTGCATGGTAAAAAATGTGCACGGCATTGGTACCTGCTCGTTGCAAAAGTGTTCAGCAATGACACCGGTCAGCATTGATGTCACAGGAATGAAACTGTAACATCAACACCGTGGGTCGGTGGCTTTCTCTTCAGGTGCTGATTTGAGTTGCTTCGAGTATCATCGTTAAATGCCATTTCTTTCAACAAACTGTCCCTTTCTTGGTCTATTAAAACAGAAAATGCACAGACACATGGTGCTATCTTAGAAGTTCTACTTCAGAACTAACCTTCTTACTATGAAAAAGCAACACAGTTTGGGCCAGAAGACCTGTTGTTGTCTTCTCACACTTATAAACACTTGTAAACACGCTCCTCTGTTGGCGGCTGCAAGCCGTCATCAGTGCCACTTGATGCAATCAAGTTGATGTGTTTGGGTTAATCTTAGATCACTTTATACCTTTATCAGATGTTTGGAGTTACGCTGCTCGTGAAATGTCCATGAAACAATCAATTGCATATCCGCATGTGACGAAACCTCTGCGTGATTAGTTCGTTGAATTGAATACATTCATAGAATAAAATATTCAACGTGACGCTTGTTGACACATTTTAGTAGAATCAGTGAGCCGTTCCCTGTTCCCCAAATGCTGCTCGCATTGAGTGCACGACTGAAGCAATCAATTGGAACAGAAAACACGGGACTTTGATCAGGTTTGTGATGCTGTCGACACGAAAAAGGGTCCTCTCGACCGTCGACAGCGTCGAGGGGGAGGGGGTAAATTTCAGGTAGCGGAATTATATATTGAAAAAAACAAGTATGCAGGTAAACATGAACTCATTCCATGTCATCAAAGGACAGCTGTTTCTGCAATCATCGAAGTATGCCGCCAGTCCCTCCATCATCATGAAGCTATCTCGGGATAAATGTGTCTGATCCTCTTCAACAATTGACGCATAAGTCCAGGGACACGCGCACATCCAGAATGAACAGATTTTCAACAACTAGAATGTTATAAAATTTTACTTTTCCAACGTCCAGTGTGCCTGGCTTTATATTTTAGGACCTCAAGAATAAGACGCTATCCTCTCTCACCCGAAGACGGTTTGAACCGAGCTCCCGAAACTAACGCTGCCTGTAGGCACATTTTCTCGTATTATTTTCGGCGTCTGAATAACACTTATTCGCAGTTATTTGATAATGGTTTCCGTATACCTAATATATCTCGTTCGGGTTCATTTCTAACTATAAAACCACTAATTCACTCTGTGTGGTGTGTTATTCTTCTAATTTGACAAAAAAATTGTACATGGCTCGCAAATAGTGGATGTTATTAAAATTATCACAGTGATGTCACCATCGGAAAAACTTATAGTTCATAGCCAGGAATCGAACCCTCGGTCGCTGGTATGCGAGACCAGCGCGCAGTGCACTAGGCCATCCAACACAACAAAAGTTGTGATTCAAGCTTTCGTGCACATTGTACTGTTTTGGCTAGACTAACACGCCCCTCTGTTATCACTTTGTTGCTATAAAGCACAGTAACCGTGCATAAATTGTTAGAGAGACAATGTACCAACAATATCGCTGGGAGACCTATTTAAATTATTTAAATCTGTCTCAGAACAATATTGTTGGTGTATTCTCTCGTGGATGGTGTATTCCATCAACATGCGCCAAAGTGACGCCATTCAACACGACTGACCTTATGGTGGTTTGGAATAACTGCATTTATATTGTAAATCATTGGTAAAAATCAATTGAAGAGTTATACTGATTTTTGGTTTACCATCAGCATATGAATTTCATTGCCGTTTTTTATAAGTTGTTACCTAATCAAAAAAACTAGCATTCAATAATTGAATATTGTGTGTTTAGGCAATTATTTTCTGTCATCAAAGAACAGGCAACGAGCATCTGTGTCATCACGAGGCTAGTCAACGAGCAGCCGTGCCATCAAGAGGCTAGTCAACGAGCAACCGTGCCATCACGAGGCTAGTCAACGAGCAGCCGTGCCATCACGATGCTAGTCATCGAGCATACGTGCCATCACGAGGCTAGTCAACGAGCAGCCGTGCCATCACGATGCTAGTCAACGAGCAGCCGTGCCATCACGACGCTAGTAAGCGAGCATACGTGCCATCATGAAGCTAGTCAACGAGCATCTGTGCCACCGCGAGGCTAGTCAACGAGCATCTGTGTCATCACGATGCTAGTCATCGAGCATACGTGTCATCATGAAGCTAGTCAACGAGCATCTGTGTCATCACGAGGCTAGTCAACAAGCAGCCGTGCCATCACGATGCTAGTCATTGAGAATACGTGCCATCACGAGGCTAGTCAACGAGCAGCCGTGCCGTCACGAGGCTAGTCAACGAGCATACGTGCCATCATGAAGCTTGTAAACGAGCATCTTTGCCATCACGAGGCTAGTCAACGAGCATACGTGCCATTATTAAGCTAGTCAACGAGCATCTGTGCCATCACGAGGCTAGTCAACAAGCATCTGTGCCATCATGCGGCCAGTCAACGAGCATCTGTGCCATCATGAGACTAGTCAACCAGCATCTTTGCCATCACGAGGCTAGTCAACGAGCATATGTGCCAACATGAAGCTAGTCAACAAGCATTTGTGCCATCACGAGGCTAGTCAACGAGCATTCGTGTTATCTCGAGGCTAGTCAATGAGCAAACGTGCCATCATGAAGCTTGTCAACGAGCTTCTTTGCCATCACGAGGCTAGTCAACAAGCATCTGTGCCATCACGAGGCTAGTCAACAAGCATCTGTGCCATCACGAGGCTAGTCAACAAGCATCTTTGCCATCACGAGGCTAGTCGACGAGCATCTGTGGGCACTTCCTGGGCACTTGCTCTTCGACATGTAACGCTGATGTTGATGTTCACAACAACAAATACTTAGAGGACCTTTCTGGGAGGGGAGGGGAGGTCAGCGCGTGTTCCAACTGGTACAAAACACACCGGCCGACAACCAAAGCATTCTCACCCTTAAAACGCATTAAGCCGAACCGAGTCAGAGTTTAAATATCTAAAATTTAGGGTTTCCGGACGAGCGCAAATCACAAGTTTCCCCAAGCATCACACGTTATCATTCAGTCTTGCACATACGTGCTCTCGAGACGCACCATCTTCCAGATGGCAGCAGCATCGCTTCTCAATCTCCAGCCAAAGCTGGTCTAGGTCTTGAGACGTCGTCGCGAATGCATTATTTGGACGCTCAGAAGAATCGTCATTTTCATTGCTCAAAATGATGACTTAGAGATATTGCTCGTTTCCAAGGGACCCTAAGCAGCATGTAACGTCTGTCCGCTTCCACTGGTGAGAAAATGATTTTGCTATCAACATAAAAAAAGTAATTGATACTTGCTGAACAAATGCCTTCAATTTTTTAGAATACACACAAATCGCCCTTAGGTTCATTCTTAGCTCAGGAAATTCTTCTCACAATATGCGGAATTTTTTAGGGCATTCAAAAAGGATGTTGACTAATGATTAGAAGTTGCTTTCAATCTTAACTACTTGACCGAGAGATATATAAAAATTCAGATGAAGGGCAACCACCATTCTCCTCTCATTACCACAACATGTACTGCACTTGCTCTTGCTGCTTCGCTTTCTGTTAACAAGATGAAGGGCAACCACCATTCTCCTCTCATTACCACAACATGTACTGCACTTGCTCTTGCTGCTTCGCTTTCTGTTAACAAGATGAAGGGCAACCACCATTCTCCTCTCATTACCACAACATGTACTGCTCTTGCTCTTGCTGCTTCGCTTTCTGTTAACAAGATGAAGGGCAACCACCATTCTCCTCTCATTACCACAACATGTACTGCACTTGCTCTTGCTGCTT
>SDVV010025076.1:0-12482 GCA_016164225.1 Gammarus roeselii
ACAAAAACTTTACACTACTCATAAACACCACTACATAAGAAAAACTGATTATGTGACTAGATAACATTCATCACCGAACATTATGTGACTAAATAACGTCCATCACCGATACCTATGTGACTAGATAACGTCCATCACCGAACATTATGTGACTAGATAACGTCTATCACCGAACATTATGTGACTAGATAACGTCCATCACCGAACATTATGTGACTAGATAACGTCTATCACCGAACATTATGTGACTAGATAACGTCTATCACCGAACATTATTTGACTAGATAACGTCCATCACCGAACATCATGTGACTAAATAACGTCCATCACCGAACATTATGTGACTAGATAACGTCCATCATCGAACATCATTTGACTTGATAACGTCCATCACCGAATATTATGTGACTAGATAACGTCCATCACCGAACATTATGTGACTAGATAACGTCCATCACCGAACAATATGTGACTAGATAACGTCCATCACCGAACATTATGTGACTAGATAACGTCCATCATCGAACACCTGCGCTGGATTAAGGAAAGATGACGTCAAGCACCGAGCGTACTGGGGCATTCGCCAGCGATAAACCTCTCGCAGTCCGTAACACTTAGGCAATGCACATACAATAAACAATAATATACCAACGCAATAACTACACACAATCATTTGATACCTGTACAATATATCCATACAAAAACTATACAATACACCCCAACAGTCCTCTTAAGATTACTAGATGAGATAACACCGACCGCGTCGCAGCGTTTTCCAGAGGCGCAACAAATATTTGGCCAGAGGACCAACATCCCCCTCCCCTCCCACACACAAAAAAAATGCGTCACGCTCTACATCCTTCTCCTCAACTGGCATAAATTCTGCAGAGTTGTTCATGAAAAGTTGACACTTGCTCTGCATACTTTTCCGCAATTCAATGCGCAATCAACCAGAATATGTTCACATTGGCGGGATGAATTGATTATGTTATAGATGACGAAGATTCAAGGTGAGGATTAGCCTAACTGAGACAAATATCCGCCATAAGAACAATTTCAGGTTCGACAGAACTAATCTGTTGCTTAATTAAAAAGTTTTGTTGATGCTCAGATCACTTATACTAGACATATATTGGATGTTAGCTACTTAACGGTACCGTTGAACAATTTCAAATGTAACCTCGACGCTAGGTGATAACTACCGGCACGAGCTCTAAAGTACAGCTAAGGGGTCACTTTCCAACTACATAAGTGAAATAGTATACCCTACATCTTGGTGATGGCTTGCGGGAAATAAACCCAGTCCTTCTGTCCGAGTTGAACATGTAATATTATACATTTTCTTTAATTGTGGCAGTCCTTTATACAAAGAACGGTTATTTATTGATCTGACGTTCATGAATCCAGTGGTTGCACACTGATATGGTTTATTACTGACGAAATATTACATTGCTAATGATTTTTGATCGATTTTCTTCCACAGCGTTTGTCACAACTATTCTTAGCCCGACGAAAGAAAGAGCCTGGCTTGGCCTCAGATGGAATAGAGAATTTTTCTGGGTCGACCAAACACCGGTGGACTACAGCCACTGGGGACCCGGGGAACCCAACAACCCTCAGCAGGTAGGAGCGGGTTAGAGGATGACCCTGACACTCGTAGAAATGTTTCCATTATGAACACTTTTGTTGCAACGAATCATTCAGCTAAGAAGACAAGGTCGTCTTTGCAGCGTCTTTGCTTCTTGTAGACTTCAATTCTCATTTCAAACATTGAAAAAACTTTTCTTGTGCATCCTATTTTCCGATTGACTGCAGCAGAGCATGTTATCGTTTCAACGCCAGGGCTCTAATTGCTCCTCACAACATATTTTCTACTGAATTGGTTTCATAGAACGTCACTCATTCAGTATACCCAGTCCTCTATTATCTTTGTCCCATTAAAGGGTCATTTCGGAGGAACGGTGCAGGATGTATGCAAGAGGTCCGCCCGTTGAGGGCTCAGGATTCTCGACGAAGTGCGTTTCTAGACTCACAGCATGCCGGTTAAAAGTCAGCTGTCGGCTGCAATCCAGTGCTGCAAATACGCAAGAAAGTTCCTCGAATCGATGTACTTCATCATTAAATTATAGTTCATTAACCTCCCGAATGCACAATTGAGATGTCCTCGCGACCAAATCTCTAGCTTTTGCTCATGACAAGGGCTTATGATGCACAACTGGATAACAGCCGAACACGGATTTTTGACCGGCGTGTCGTTGAGTCTAGGAACACACTTCGTCGAAAACCCTGAGGCCTCAGAAGGCGGACGTCTCCCAGATAATATTCCACCGTTTCTACGAATTATCGCCGGCATTCCCCACCAGTCCTTTTGGGATAGTCATCCATAACCCTTAAGAACGATTTAAAGTGTCCGATCAGACGGTTAAGGTATAGCTTATACTTCGTATCGTTTCCTTTGAAGAAAAAGAATTGAAGCTTCACTAAAAGATAGATTGTTATTGAATCATTCCTCCTATGTTCCTTATGAATCATGATTGGGAGTGCTGCGATACCATTCTATTCAGTTATATGGAGTGAAAAAGTATTGAAACAGTACTTGAATTCAAATGTATAAAAATACTCAGCCACTTCGACATTACGCTGGACTGTATGCAATATTTTGGCTTGAAAATCGTGGTTTGGAGAAATTACCGCGGAATTAACGTAAATAATATAACGAGATATGAATTGAATTATGTCAAATTATGGCATTTATCGCCGCGTCAAAATGTAGTACAGAAAACATTCTGTATTTTAGCTACTGGTTTAGGCCTGAAACTACGTCTAATATCCACAGTTCTCATTTTCTTCGCCACTTGACGATATTTCGGGCACGAGTCTTTCTAAGTTCTGAATTTCCTTTGACAAATCTGCTATTCAACTCAAAGCAGATGTGCCGGCATTGCGAAGGCATTACATAAAGCTCTGTAATCGGTGATCATCCTTAACTTCCGGTAATAATCCTGCTGCAACCCATCGATAAATCAGACGAGGTACTAGCATAAATATACATTTTTATTTGAATACGCACTAGCCAGCACTTGTTAAAGGCTTTATCGGTTTTTCATGGATTGTACAACCCTCGCAGACAATTGGTACGACAAATGTGTAATATTTCAGGGAGAAGAATGCGGAGAAGTTCTTTGGAACGACGGATCCTGGAACGATGCCGACTGTGGAAATAACAGGAGCTCCATCTGCATGCAGATTCTGGGTAGGATAACATTTTGTCTTTAGCTATGGAATTTAATTTTTTTTGCGCGAATCCTGAAGCGAAACTCTTGTTATGCTGTTGACCGAAATGCCATGGACACTGCGATCGATAGTTTAGTGATTTTTTTCCTCAACTTGCTCTTAACTCACAGAAAATGGCAACTCGAGCTTCCGCTCTCATTATTCGCTAATATTAATGTTGCCTACGTTGTCCAACGATCAGACTCAAACTTGCATCCCTCTACCAAGCAGTAACTAAGTTTACGATACTGATCTAAGGTCTGACTTTACCAGACGGTCAGACTACCGACCTCAATCAATAATGACTTGTACCTGATGGTCAGACCACCGACCTGAACTGACCGATGGTCAGTTCACCGACCTGAATCAATAATGACTAATACCTGACGGTGGTCAGTTCACCGACCTGAATCAATAATGACTAATACCTGACGGTCAGACCACCGACCTGAATCAATAATGACTTATACCTGATGGTTAGGCCACCGACCTGAATCAATAATGACTTATACCTGATGGTCAGACCACCGACCTGAATCAAAAATGACTCATACCTGATGGTCAGACCATCGACCTGAATCAAAAATGACTTATACCTGATGGTCCCGATGGTCAGTTCACCGACCTGAATCAATAATGACTAATACATGACGATGGTCAGTTCACCGACCTGAATCAATAATGACTAATACCTGACGGTCAGACCACCGACCTGAATCAATAATGACTTATACCTGATGGTTAGGCCACCGACCTGAATCAATAATGACTTATACCTGATGGTCAGACCACCGACCTGAATCAAAAATGACTCATACCTGATGGTCAGACCATCGACCTGAATCAAAAATGACTTATATCTGATGGTCAGATCACCGACCTGAATCAATAATGCTTCTAGTACCTGCTGGTCAGACAACCGACCTTAATCAAAAATGCCTCTAATATCTGATGGTCAGACTTGATCCTACCACCCCATACAACATTGTCAAAATTTGGGACAGTATGGCCAGACACTACTCACCACCTTAAAGACGTGGTATCTTCCATGATCGTCAGACTCAAGCCTCAGCACCCACTACCCACCTGTGATGTGCGCCTCCCCCTACGAACACTACGTGAGCTACGACGGATCCTGCTACAAGGCCGTGATCGAGCCCAAGCTGTGGGAGGCCGCCGAAGAATATTGTGTCAATGATGGCGCGCACCTCGCCTCGGTCGAAGGCGTAGCGGAAAACTCCTTTGTCTATGTTTTCGCTGTGGAGTCCGACATGAGTACTGGAGCCTGGCTCGGTTTAAATTCCATCAAGGTGATTAGGTGTTGGCAGAAGGAATCGAGGTCAGTGACGAGTTTATCTATCATCAAGGTGATTGGTGGATTGGTAGAAATGATAGTTGAGAAAATCGAGCAATTTTCCTATAAACAAGATAATGAGTTTTGCAAGAGTAGTTCTATTAATAACTCGTCGAATTTCTGATTACGAGAATGGCGTGATTGTTGGTGTAAAATAATAATGAGAAATTTGTTCATGGTCCCAAACGCGATGGTTGACCGGAGGTATCTTATCTAGATCTCGATGGCTTCATTGTAAGGTTAAATAGCAAAACCCAGCCAGTGAATGATGTATTCGGAAATAAGTTATTTATAAATAAACAGTGATCATATGCAAGGAATATATTGGCTCGATGTGATGACCGCTTCGAGTGAAAGGCACATCTCTGAAGAGTTTTTCCAAGCCTCCTCTGGAGTCGCAAGCAAAGTTCGAAGACCACCGCGAAAGAGATAGTCGCTTCGTAAGCGGAATTGAGGCCTGCCTTTGTGTGTGATGCAGAAGGGCTCAGTTTTAAACGTGATGAAGGTGCCTGGGAAATGAATGGCAACTTGTACTAGAGATTAATGCAATTTGATGGCAAATTATGAAAGCAATTTTATTACATTCATACTTTTTTTTCAACTATGCAGAACGATTGCATAGTTGAAAACAGAACAGAAGGACGGACATCCTAATTCAAAAATGGAAAAAATGTCTGTCTAAAAACCTAAAAACTTGCATGCAAAGCTAATCAGAAAGCTGTAAGATCCTGAACCGAGGGATATACTTTGCATGCAAAGCTAATCAGAAAGCTGTAAGATCCTGAACCGAGGGATATACTTTGCATGCAAAGATAATCAGAAGGCTGTAAGATACTGAACCGAGGGATATACTTCTCATTCAAGGCTAATCAGAAGGCATCAAGACCCTGAACCGAGGGATATACTTTTCATTGGAAGCTAATCAGAAGGCTCTAAGACCCTAAACCGAGGGATATTTTAAAGGTTTGCCTATAAGATTAGATTCAACAGATCTGAATAGTCAAATAACCAACTGGTCAGACATACTCACGTAGAGTAATAACGATGAAGGTTGGACGCACCTGCAAACGTGAACAGGATGAATAAATAAAAGAAAGAAATTACGTCTAACGAGTGCTGCATTCCACAAAAATTAGGAAAGAAAGCACCCAAAAAATCGGTGGACGGCTCATAGTTAATATCGAGGTAATGTCAGAATAATTTCAGTACTACTTTCCGACCTCTCAAAACAATCACTTTCATAAGAACCCCAAAGTGATTTTGTCGGCTTTGACTCGTGACAGCTGCTCTGGACCCCACACTCACTGGTGGAAACCATGAAGGAAAAGAATAAATGAAAAATAAATCGAAAGATTTGCTTCGTGGGAGTGTGTCAGGGGTTAAAGGGAGCACACGACATAAGCAGGGCACTCATCAAATCAATCACATGATTGATTCACATCAAGGTGTTGCGTTTTGGACTCAATACTGAGTCCAAATCAGGACTCCTGGTCCAACAGCTAAAACTAGTCTATCAATGGCCCCATCTTCATGCCCACCATAACTAGTCTAGCAATGGCCCCATCTTCACGCCCACCATAACTAGTCTAGCAATGGCCCCAACTTCATGCCCACCATAACTAGTCTAGCAATGGCCCCATCTTCATACCCACGATTACAATATTTTCACCTTGGCATAGGCAACCCAGAGCTCGCTCAGTGGAGCACTGGCGAAACGCATTTACCTCTCAACATACACCTAATTTTATCATCAATTGCAGGACCCATACCAGTACTCGTGGTCGGACAAGTACCCTGTCCTGTACAGCAACTGGGGAAATAGTCAACCCAACGTCACAGACACCACATCCCGTTGCGTTCAACTCTCAACATCCGACACAGGATTGTGGTTCAGCAAACCGTGTGACGAAGCCAAACCTTTCATATGCAAACACAGCGAAGGTTTGTAAGAGGTTTGTTGCGGCTCGCAATCCGTGTGATGAATCAAATTTATTCATCCGCGAACACAACGAAGGCTTGATATGATTTTCTTGTCTTATTCAGACCATGGGTTGAAGCTGACTTAATTTCAACTCTACCTTACTGATTCAATCTGGTTGTGATGTTGTCCCAAGATCTACTGGCACCTTTTTTATCACCCACTGGCATGCAATGTTCATTATTTTAATAACTTTTTTACTTATTGAGCAATCCCAAATGCGTACAATCCTTGAAAAGCAAGAAAATTTAATTGTTTTATCCTTATTTGCTAATCAAATTAAAATATTCATAACAATTAAATGTGTCAAATTCCACTGCCACCGTACTTAAAGTTCCCAAGGCAATTAATTACAGCCGATGTTTAACGTAATTTCTTCGCCCGATTTTACTTATGTGTAAAGCAATATAACTCCCTAACGCCCCCACCGTTGAACAGGTTCTCTCCCAACCGCTGATCCTCCCGTTGATGGCTACTGCCCGTCCACTTATTGGCTGGACTTTGGAGGCGGGTACTGCTACATGGTGATCACTGCTGCCTACAAAACTTGGAACGCAGCTAATCAAGCGTGAGTCACGTGTTCGCAGTTCCGTGTCTCAAGAAAGCTCGTCCTTCTCTGCTTATAAACTCCTAGTATACGTTGTTCACTCACTATGCGACGCACAGTAGCAAAGAAAATTCGTTTATGGTTAGTCTATACCTGAAAAAACGTGCTAGACTTTTCTCACGGGGAATTTAACTTCCTATCCAAATTTCTTACGGTTTCATATCTAGACAGTCTTTTTTTATGGATGGGATAAAATAAAATTTCTGATGAGTTCAAATGTCGAGCGGAAAATTATTATTGAATATTTATCTTTATCTTCAATCTTAAACGAATTTCTTTTCGCTGCTGTACATCACATCAAGACCAGACTTTTGACCCAGACATCGGCCAGTTACAGTCCTACGGTTAAAGACGCGTGTCAAAACAGTTTGTAGTCACTCAAATATTACATTGTCCTATCATTCAAGAACACGTGTCTGTTGTCGTCAAAGTGCAACGAAGTGAGGGCCATTACATATCCTACAACTTAATTTTCGATACCAAAATATTCTAAGAGCTGGAAATTGATATACGAGCAACATCGTCAATAGGAAAAGCTTTTGCCAAAGGTAAAACACCTAGACAACTGAAATACTAGAACAACATAGGGATTCACCCTCTTCTTTCTGACCTTGTTGCCACCGTTTGATAACGTTGATTCAGCAATCCGTTCCGTGATTTTAATATTTTGTACCATCATTGAAGTAGTTATGATGATGAATAATGTTTTGGGTGCTTGACAGTTTGTAATGTAATTGTAATGTCGCTTTACACACATCGGTTCCTGTCTCTGTGATGCTGGTCTCTGTGATGCTGGTCTCTGTGATGCTGGTCTCTGTGATGCTGGTCTCTGTGATGCTGGTTACTGTATCTGTGATGCAGAGCGCATCTTGCCGTGTCAACGGAAGAGAAAAATAGTTTCACAGATAGGAGCCTTTCACCATGGAACAAGTCGCATGGGTCAAAAGTTGTCTCAACCAACACAGCACCGGGTGAACTTTCTAAAGTAGCGAGATTCGCAGTACCGATGCCCAATCAATGTAAAAGATTATCATTTCAGATGCATTCAAGAAGGAGGCTTCCTCGTCTCCATCCATTCCGAAGCCGAGATGAATTTGGTCATCAAAGCAACAACGAACTTTGGCTACAATCTCTGGTCTGGACTGATCCAGCAGACCAATGGTGAGTGGAAGTACCCTATCATGTGGATTGGAAGTGCAGCCGGACGTGCTAGCGTATAAAAAAATTCCAGCCAAATAATTTTCACTATACACGGAGAAAACTAGTTTTCGGGGGCAAAGCCCTTGCGCATCATGATATAAAATTCTCATGGTGCTTGGTGCTCTTGGTACTGATTTTTGTGATACTTTGAACCCAATTTGTTGAATCTTTAATTTTAATGGATTATCGAGCGGTCAGGTGGTGCCGAGGACGCCACACAAGGCGGTCGCGCGCACAAAGGGTGCGACCGTCCGTAGCGAGTGGGCACCATAAATGACTTGATCTGTTCCAGATTGATTACTTCGTCAAAAGAATATGTTGTAGGACAATTCTTGCTTTCCATACGGTGACTTTGGTTTGTCTCTACGTCGTAAGCGATTCGGTCATATCTAATCTCAATGCAAACGTTTTCGGACCTGAATGTGATTCCTTAATCGTCTCTCCAACCTAATAGCTTTCGAACGTAGGCATTTGTCGTCGGATTTTTCTTCCCTTCCGACATTCTCGAGGGAGTAATAATTCGGATAGAACAGCTTTCGGCCCTAAACGCTTGCAGGTGAAACAGTACTGGGCAAATGTTTTCGGTTCAAAAACTTCGGAGCTAAAGGCGTCTCACCCAGGGAGAATATGGTTTCCCGGCCGGCTCTTCACCATTTTGGTCACTCGTGTTCTGGTCTTAGGTTTTCAAACAACTAGTGCGTAACTGATATTTTTAAACACCAGCATTTTATTGCAAATGTGAAAATGGGAAATAATAATTTGTGAATCATTTTGTGGGAGAAATGATCGTTGTATGAAATATGTCCTCTAATGCCAGCTCGGTGAATGGATAAGGCCTTCCTATCCTACCTTTGGCATGTGGCACTAATTTTTCAAGATTGGTTGCCCGGTGAAGTAGCGGTGATCCCTTTTTCTTCTCATCAATGAAGGTCCTAGTACGGTGTGACTTGTCAAGTAATTATTCTGGGCCATCACTTAACTAAGACAGGGGTCCCCTTCATTCATCGTCTATCTACTCGACTCATTGAAATAATGCTCGTCTCAAGCTCAAACACAATCCCCTGCTACCCATGAAAAGCTCGCCCAATTCACAGCATAAATAATACCTAACTATTTATTCAGAGGTTGTATTTTAATATGTGTTCATTGACTCTTTTACCTCCCCCTCCCAACGTTCCCCCACCCCATTACCTCTTGTCTTACACGGCGCCTGGGTTGAAAATGATTCGGTACCCAGGAGTAATATTTATGAGATGACCTCTGGCCGTCCTAGTCATCAGGTCACTTAACGGTAACCTTCGCGCCGGACGACACCTCGTCTCTGAGAGAAAACGGGAACCTGAACCCAGTAATAACCTCTCTCCCCTTACATATAACCTCGCTCCCCTTACATATAACCTCGCTTCCCTTACATATAACTTCGCTCCCCTTCCATATAACCTCGCTCCCCTTACATATAACCTCGCTCCCCTTACATATAACCTCGCTTCCCTTACATATAACCTCGCTCTCCTTACATATAACCTCGCTCCCCCTACATATAACCTCGCTCCCCTTACATATAACCTCGCTCTCCTTACATATAACCTCGCTCCCCCTACATATAACCTCGCTCCCCTTACATATAACCTCGCTCCCCTTACATATAACCTCGCTCTCCTTACATATAACCTCGCTCCCCCTACATATAACCTCGCTCCCCTTACATATAACCTCGCTCTCCTTACAAATACAAGCATAGTCGCGTAATGCCTCCCATGGTACTGACAAATATACAGCATGTGAATGCATGTACCAGTATTGATCTGTACTGTCGTCGACACAATTCACAGTTATATATACGTGCGAATATAATTGGTTTGTATTTCATCTCAAGTCGTACATCGAGTATGTACGACTTGTCCCCTTCCTGGCTATTATACAACCACTCATATTCTCCTCCGAAAAGTCCCCGCATCCTTCAGAAGTTCACATTCTCTCCTCTGTAATCCGTCACCCCTGCTTTATCTTTCCCTTCACATCTCTTTCATAGCCAATGATCTATCTTCCCCTTCACGTCTCTTCCAAAGCCAATGCTCTATCTTTCCCTTTACGTCACTTCCATAGCCAATGCTCTATCTATCCCTTTGCGTCTCTTCCATAGCCAATACTCTATCTTTCCCTTTACGTCTCTTCCATGGCCAATGCTCTATCTTTCCCTTTACGTCACTTCCATGGCCAATGCTCTATCTATCCCTTTACGTCTCTTCCATGGCCAATGCTCTATCTTTCCCTTTACGTCTCTTCCATGGCCAATGCTCTATCTTTCCCTTTACGTCTCTTCCATGGCCAATGCTCTATCTGTCCCTTTACGTCTCTTCCATGGCCAATGCTCTATCTTTCCCTTTACGTCTCTTCCATGGCCAATGCTCTATCTTTCCCTTTACGTCTCTTCCATGGCCAATGCTCTATCTTTCCCTTTACGTCTCTTCCATGGCCAATGCTCTATCTTTCCCTTTACGTCTCTTCCATAGCCAAGTCACATCCGCTGACGATCCTCAGGCGGCTAGTTGAGAGACAGTCTGGACCACTGGAGCCTCGTTGTGCCCGTGGTGGAAGCGGTACCATTATATTTCCCCTTTGCTTTGTTTTGCTTGCTCAAAGGTCTTTTTATATTCACCCGGCCATGTTCAGCTCATCAGCTGGCCGTCAGGTCGGCCACCTGAACCCCGCCGTCGAATCATACTGATCGAAGTGGTTCGCTCCCGCTCATTTCTGATCCGCTTTGGCGTCCTTGCTTTATCCCAAAGAAGGATTATCCGCATTAGACACCTCGTCATTACATGTACTCTAAATCATGCATTGACTCACTTCTGCTATCCTCAGCTCTAGGATCCAGGTGCAACCTGGGTCCCTAGCTCCGTTCCATCACCCTAACATAGAGAACCCTTCTCTACCTCAGAGCCTCCGAGCGCTCCTCACGAAGTGTTTAGTATATCATCTTACTGCGGTACCTCTCAAGATTAGATGCTTCGTCATGCTTACCTAGTGCGGTCCTCCATTTTCCATGGTAGAGCTTGTATCACAGCTCTCGACGAGATGGCTTGCAGACCCACGGACATTGAATCTAGACACCACAATAATTCTCTCCGAGTTGCTGAGTTGAAGAGTGGATAGGATACAAAGTTATGTTGATGTGCGAAATCGACAGCAAGCTTACGTCACAGATAGGCTGCTTAAATAAACGTGGTAAAACTAGCTCTCGATAACAATAATGTTTGGACACGGGTGGAGTATCTAAACATGACAATCATTTTTTACCACATACAGGATACGGGCGGAGTATCTAAACAAAACAATTTTGTTTGACCACACATAGGATACGGGCGACCATCTAAACATGACAATCATGTTTGACCACACAGGATACGGGCGGAGTATCTAAACTTGACAGAAATGTTTGACCACACACAGGATACGGGCGGAATATCTAAACATGACAATCATGTTTGTCCACACTCAGGCTATGGCTGGAGTGACGGCTCGGGCCTCGACTTCATCCACTGGGCCGAGAACGAGCCCAATGGGGACGACGAGCCATGTGTTGAGATGTACAGCGGCGACAGAGTGTGGAACGACATCAGCTGCGACGCCACCAGGGGATACGTCTGCAAGGCGGCCAAGAGTGAGTGGAGGGGTGCAAAAGAGGGTACCTGGTGTGAAACCACATAACCTGCGAGGGGGCGACTACAAGGCGGTCATGAGTGAATGGAGGGGTGCAAAAGAGGAGACATGGCGTGAAACCACATAACCTACGAAGGGGTGTCTGCAAAGCGGCCAAGAGTGAGTGGAGGTGTGCAAAAGAGGGTTCACGGTGTGAAACCACATAACCTGCGAGGAGGCGACTACAAGGCGGTCATGAGTGAATGGAGGGGTGCTAAAGAGGGTTCACGGTGTGAAACCACATAACCTGCGAGGGGGCAACTGCAAGGCGGTCATGAGTGGATGGAAGGGTGCTAAAGAGGGTTCACGGTGTGAAACCACATAACCTGCGAGGGGGCGACTACAAGGCGGTCATGAGTGAATGGAGG
>SDVV010025077.1:0-12481 GCA_016164225.1 Gammarus roeselii
CCCCTCCCCGTCCGTTAGCTGGCCGCGGTAAACCAGTTCCTGCCGCCCGCCCCCCGCTCCCCGTACGCTCGGTGAGTCAAGGTGCATGCATCGCGTCCTACACCCGCTAATTAACCCCTATCTATAATCCTTCACTAATCCGCGTTTCGGTGATATACTATCTACTGATATTGGTGTCTCGAAACGATGATAGCCAGAGCCGGGGATGGAAGGGATATTGGTGTCTTGTGACGATGATAGCAAGATCCGGGGATGGAAGGCATATTGGTGTCTCGTGACGATGATAGCCAGAGCCGGCGATGAAAGGGATATTGGTGTCTCGTGACGATGATAGCCAGAGTCGGTGATGGAAGGGATATTGGTGTCTCGTGATGATGATAGCCAGAGCCAGCCGAAAATGGAAGGGATATTGGTGTCTCGTGACGATGATAGCCAAGACGGTGATGGAAGGGATATTGGTGTCTCGAGACGATGATAGCCAGAGCCGGGGATGGAAGGGATATTGGTGTCTTGTGACGATGATAGCCAGAGCCGGGGATGGAAGGGATATTGGTGTCTGGTGACGATGATAGCCAGAGCCGGCGATGAAAGGGATATTGGTGTCTCGTGACGATGATAGCAAGAGCCGGCCGGGGATGGAAGGGATATTGGTGTCTCGTGACGATGATAGCCAGAGCCAGCCGAAAATGGAAGGGATATTGGTGTCTCGTGACGATGATAGCCAGAGCCGACCGGGGATGGAAGGGATACTGGTGTCTCGTGACGATGATAGCCAGAGTCAGCCGAAAATGGAAGGGATATTGGTGTCTCGTGACGATGATAGCCAGAGCCGGCCGGGGATGGCAGGGATATTGGTGTCATGGGCGATGATAGCCAGAGCCAAGGATGGAGGGGACGTGGGTGTCCCGTGACGATGATACGAAGGAAAAAACATTTATGTGACTCATAAATCAACTTCCATTCAGGGTGGTTGAACGTCGTTTGTTTCATGGAACTACGCACCGAGCGAAAGGCTCCGAAGCATTCAGGTCAAAGGTAAGTTAATGTAAATGTTAAGTTCGTTGATAAATCAGTCATCCAGAAAAGGTCAATTAGTGCCGTTTGAAGTATATGCCTGCCAACTGCGGTGACTTATTTAAGCTATTTATAGAAAAAATGTTACTATGTATATGTAGAATATACTGGCTCTAATTGGGTCGCGATTCGTACTTCACACATTTTAACTATTCATGATTTTATTATCCATCAAACATAAATTATTTGATGTCAGTCATTCGACTATGCGTTTTGTTTATTATTTTCTCTTCACAACAGCTGTTCGCAGTATTGTAAAGGCCTAATTAATAGCCCACCTAACCAGTGTAGCTTCATACAGTAATTCCACACCGTCGATAACCCAGCAGCCAATTGAGCTGTAGACCCAAACTAGCATACACGGGCTATTTCTGTGTTCTGATAATGATTAAAAGTCCATTAGCTTTATCAGTAATACCGTTCGATTAATTATTGCAGGAATTATTTATTATGCAACAGCTGACCAGCTTACTCTGGTTATGGGCTGCGCCATGACAGCTGTCAACGCATCCTTACCGAGCCATTGTCAGCACACCATGTCGGCATCAGTTTACTGACTCAGACGGTTCGTAGCCTGACAGCGCCGCATTAATGACTCAGATGGTTCGTACCCTGACAGCGCCGCATTAATGACTCATACGGTTCGTACCCTGACAGCGCCGCATTAATGACTCAGATGGTTCGTACCCTGACAGCGCCGCATTAATGACTCAGATGGTTCGTACCCTGACAGCGCCGCATTAATGACTCAGATGGTTCGTACCCTGACAGCGCAGCATTAATAACTCATACGGTTCATACCCTGACAGCACCGCATTAATGACTCAGACGGTTCATACTCTGATAGCACAGCATTAATGACTCAGATGGTTCGTACTCTGATAGCACCGCATTAATGACTCAGATGTTTCGTACTCTGACAGCACCGCATAAATGACTCAGATGGTTCGTACCCACAGCATTGCATTAATGACTTAGATGGTTCGTACTCACAGCACTGCATTAATGACTTCAATGGTTTTTACCCTGACAGCACCGCATTAATGACTCAGATGGTTCCTACTCACAGCACCGCATTAATGACTCAGATGGGTCGTACTCACAGCACTGCATTAATGACTCAGATGGTTCATACCCTGACAGCACCGCATTAATGACTCAGATGGTTCGTACTCACAGCACCGCATTAATGACTCAGATGGTTCGTACTCACAGCACTGCATTAATGACTCAGATGGTTCTTACCCCGACAGCAACGCATTAATGACTCAGATGGTTCGTACTCACAGCACCGCAATAATGACTTAGATGGTTCGTACTCACAGCACCGCATTAATGACTCAGATGGTTCGTACTCACAGCACCGCATTAATGACTCAGATGGTTCGTACTCTGACAGCACCGCATTTATGACTCAGATTGTTCGTACTCTGACAGTAACAGTTTAATGACTGAGCAGATTCGTACTCTGTCAGTAACGTATTAATGACCTAGAAAGTTTGTACTTCAACAGCAACGGTTTGAGGACTCAGCAGGTTTGTACTCTGGCATTAACATTTTAATCACTCAGAAGGTTCGTCCTCTAACAGCAACGGTCTAATGACTCTGGAGGTTCGTACTCTGATGGCAACGGTTTAATGACTGTGCAGGTTCGTACTCTGACAGCAATAGTCTATTGACTCAAGAGGTCTGTACTTTAACAGCTACGATTTGACGACCTTACAGGTTCGTATTCTGAATGTTGAATTTGCTTGTAACTTGCCTTGCGCTTGCGAACAGGCGGCTGAGATTGGGTGGCGATGATAGAATCTGGAAGGCGTTGATGAAAGAAGCTGGATAGCAGGCGATGATAGAGGCTAGATGGCAGTGATGAAAGAGGCTGGACGGCGGCGATGATTGAGGCTAGATGGCGGTGATGAAAGAGGCTGGATGGCGGCAATGATAGAGGCTGAATGACGGCGATGCTAGAGGCTGAATGACGGCGATGCTAGAGGCTGAATGGCGGCGAAGATAGAGGCTGGATGGCGGCGATGATAGAGGCTGGATGGCGGAGAAGATAGAGGCTGGATGACGGCGTTGTTTGTGTCTGGATGACGGGGTAGATAAATAATACACTTTACTTATATGTGAAGTGTTGAAATATTAAAGTACCCAATGCATTTTCACAATAAACGGAACGTTGACGATATGATCTCATGCAGTGCTTAATTCATTCAGAATTTTAAAAGGCTGACTTGGATTCTACAGTAAAATGTTTTCGGTAAAGTTTGTGTATCAGTGAATCTCTCAGTTATTTGTGTTAATCATACAAGTTATAATTTCGTAACAGAGAATTTTCTTAAATATAATATCGGGGCATGAAAGCAGACTTGAATTGTCCACGCTTTATTTGCTATATTCAATTGGACCATAGACTAGTCCGTGAATCTTCGCCTCTCAGTCCTGGAATGAGAGGGCCCACGGCAATGCTCAGATACTCCTGGAATGCGTGAGTCGCAGCGAAAAGCTTAAATATAATTACAGCAATCAGTTCTGTATTATTCACGCAAGCTTCTATTAAAGACTGAGTGTATCGCTAATATAATTTTTTGTCATAGGATAAATGCAATTGACAGGACGACGATCGGATAAACGGTTATCATGACATCACCTCCTGCAGTTGTGGGTTTGTGGCGTCATAAACGGGTTATCAAGACATCGCCTCCTGCAGTTGTGGGTTTGTGGCGTCATAAACGGGTTATCAAGACATCACATCCTGCAGTTGTGGGTTTGTGGCGTCATAAACGGGTTATCAAGACATCGCCTCTTGCAGTTGTGGGTTTGTAGCGTCATAAACGGGTTATCAAGACATCACTTCTTGCAGTTGATGGTTTGTGACGTCATAAACGGGTTATCAAGACATTGCCTCGTGCAGTTGTGGGTTTGTTGCGTCATAAACGGGTTATCAAGACATCACCTCCTGCAGTTGTGGGTTTGTGGCGTCATAAACGGGTTATCAAGACATTGCCTCCTGCATTTGGGGGTTTGTAGCGTCATAAACGGGTTTTCAAGACATCACCCCCTGCAGTTGTGGGTTTGTGGCGTTATAAACGGGTTATCAAGATATTGCCTCCTGCAGTTGTGAGTTTGTGGCGTCATAAACGGGTTATCAAGACATCACCTCCTTCAGTTGTGGGTTTGTGGCGTCGTTAACGGGTTATCATGACATCAATTCCCGCAGTTGTGGGTTTGTGGCGTCATAGACTGGTTATCAAGACATCACGTCCTGCAGTTGTGGGTTTGTGACGTCATAAACGGGTTTAAATCCATCACCTCCTGCAGTTGTAGGCGCTTGTGGGGGACTTTATCAAAGGCCTTTTGAAAGTCAAGGTAAATGATATCGATTGGAGATTTTGTGTCGTGTATTTCGATTATATTTCTGAAAAAGAGTAGCAGATTTGTAAGACAGGAACGGTTGTGTCTAAACATATGCTGGGAGTCGCCAATCAATTTGTTCGATTCTAGGAACTCTGTAATTTTTTCCGTTATCAAACTTTCCATCAACTTGCCAATGACTGAGGTGAGACTAATTGGACGGTAGTTGCCGGGATACTTTTTGTCCCCTTTTTTAAAAATTGGGGTAACATTGGCCTCTTTCCATTTAGAGGGGCAGGTGCCATTTGTGAGAGATTGGGTGAAAATGTTTGATAAATAATCGGCAATTTCGTTTATAGTCTCTTTTAGAATTCTAGGATGAATCTGGTCTGGACCTGGAGATTTGGTGACTTTCAATTTATCTATATATTTGATAACTTCGGTGGGGGAAAATTTCACTGTGGTGAGGGCTTCAATTTGTTTTGCCGCTACGATATCCTCAGGATTAGGAATATCCTGATTCTCTAACGTAAATACAGAGCAAAAGTATTCGTTAGGTAGAACACTCATTTTGGTGTCGTCCGTTTCTAGCTCACCAACATCGTTCTCGAGAGGACCTATTACAGAATTTACATTTATTTTGCTCGAAATATAACTAAAAAATTGTTTTGGATTAGTGTTAGCATTTGCAGCAATTTCATTTTCATAATCTTTCTTCTTACGTTTAAGGACCCTCTTTAGATCTCGTCTGCTAATTTTATATTCATCTTTTGCTACGTCGTCATGTGGATGTCTCTGCTTAGCCGAATGCTTTGCTTTCTTTTGTGACTGAAGGCGCTGCAATTCTCCTTTCCAGTACTTGGGCTGATAGGCTGTTGTTCGCCTGTTTTTGCGCGGGATATGCTCATGTTCGATATTTTTAAGAGCAGTCAAGAAATAGTCAATCGATTGATTGACATCTTGTCCGAGTGTTATATTTGCTGACGTTATTGACTCTCTTAACCATCAAAATTAGCCAATCTGAAGTTAGGGACTTTTTCGCAGTTTGTTGATGTTTTCAACTCGAGCTCTATCAAAAAACGGATACAGTTGTGGTCACTAGTTCCGAGCGGTTCGCCTACTTCGACGTTCGTGACATGAGAGTCGCATGCACTAATTAGGAGATCAAGAATGTTGCACCTCTTGTGGGTGTCTTCACCATTTGGGTCATGAACTTATCGTCTGCAAAATCAATCAGACGTTGGCCGGTGGCAGTACATTCGTCTGTTTCCCAATCAATGTCGGGGATTTTGAAGTCGCCAAGCACAATACTGTGTTGTGTTGTGTCAACATCGACGAGGGTGTTGTAAAGATCGATATAATCTGCAACCTTGCTTTTAGGGGGGGCGATAGACGAGAGTGATTTGACATTTTATGTGTTTACCGACTACTTGGATCGATACGATGTCGTGCCTGTTGTTTGGAATGGTGACTTCTAATATTTGCAGAGTGTTGGTTTGTGACGTCATGACAGGTTATCAAGACATCGTCTATTTCAGTTGTAGGTTCTTGGCGTCATAAATGGGTTATCAAAACATCCCCTCCTGCAGTTGTGGGTTAGTGGCGTCATAAACGGGTTATCAAGACAATACCTCTTGCAGTTGTGGGTTTGTGGCGTCATAAACGGGTTATCAAGACATCGCCCCATGCAGTTGTGGGTTTGTGGCGTCATAAACGGGTTATCAAGACATCACTTCTTGCAGTTGATGGTTTGTGATGTCATAAAGGGGTTATTAAGACATTGCCTCTAGCAGTTGTGGGTTTGTGGCGTCATAAACGGGTTATCATGACATCGCCTCTCGCAGTTGTGGGTTTGTGACGTCCTAAACGGGTTATCATGGCATCACTTCTTGCAGTTTATGGTTTGTAACGTCATAAACGGGTTATCAAGACATCGCCTCCTGCAGTTGTTGGGTTCGCGGTGTTATAAACGGGTTATCATGACATCGCATTTTGCAGTTGTGGGTTTGTGGCGTCATAAAAGGGTTATCAAGACATCACTTCTTGCATTTGATGGTTTGTGACGTCATAAACGGGTTATCAAGACATCGCCTCCTGCAGTTGTGGGTTTGTGACGTCATGAATGGTTATCAAGACATCGCCTCTTGCAGTTGTTTGTTTGTGGAGTCATAAACGGGTTATCAAGACATTGCCTCCTGCAGTTGTGAGTTTGTGGCGTTATAAACGGTCTATCAAGACATCACTTCCTGCAGTTGTGGGTTTGTGGCGTCATAAACGGGTTATCATGACATCACCTCCCGCAGTTTTGGGTTTGTGGTGTCATGAACGGGTTATCAAGACATCACCTCTTGCAGTTGTGTGTTTTTGACGTCATAAACGGGTTATCAAGACATCACCTCCTGCAGTTGTGGGTTTGTTGCGTCATAAACGGGTTATTAAAACATCACCTCCTGCAGTTGTGGGTTTGTGGCGTCATAAACGGGTTATCAAGACATTGCCTCTTGCAGTTGTGGGTTCGTGGCGTCATAAACGGGTTATCAGGACATCACCTCCTGCAGTTGTGGGTTCATGGCGTCATAAACGGGTTATCAATCATCACCTCCTGCAGTTGTGGGTTTGTGTTGTCATAAACGGAGTATCAGGACATCGCCTGATGCAGTTAAGGGTTTGTGACGTCATAAATGGGTTATCAGGAGATCACCTCCTGCAGTTGTGGGTTTGTGACGTGATAAACGGGTTATCAAGACATCGCCTCTTGCAGTTGTGGGTTTGTGACGTCATGAAAGGTTATCAAGACATCGCCTCTTGCAGTTGTAGGTTCTTGGCGTCATAAATGGGTTATCAAAACATCACCTCCTACAGTTGTGGGTTTGTGGCGTCATAAACGGGTTATCAAGACATTGCCTCTTGCAGTTCTTGGCTTGTTTCGTCATAAACGGGTTATTAAGACAACGCCTCATGCAGTTTTGGGTTTGTGGCGTCATAAACGGGTTATCAAGACATCTCTTCTTGCAGTTGATGATTTGTGATGTCATAAAGGGGTTATCAAGACATCGCCTACTGCAGATGTGGGTTTGTGACGTCATGGGTTATCATGAAATCACCTCCTGCAGTTGTGGGTTTGTGTCGTTATAAATGGGTCATCAAGACATCGCCTCCTGAAGTTGCAGGCTTTTGGCGTCATAAACGGGTTATCAAGACATCGCCCCCTGCAGTTTTGGGTTTGTGGCGTCATAAACGGGTTATCAAGACATTGCTTCCTGCAGTTGTGGGTTTGTGTCGTCATAAACGGGTTATCAGGACATCACCTACGCAGTTGTGGGCTTATGACGTCATCAACGGGTTATCAAGACATCACCTCTTGCAGTTGTGGGCTTGTGGCGTCATAAACGTTCTATCGAGACGTCACTTCTTGCAGTTGATGGTTTGTCACGTCATGAACGGGTTATCAAGGCATCGCCTCCTGCAGTTGTGGGTTTGTGACATCATAAACGGGTCATCAAGACATCTCCTCTTGCAGTTGTTATGATGAATTTCATGAGTTTATTTATGAAAACTGTTTATCCAATCGTTCCCAAATGATGTACTTTATGACTTGGTGGCATATTTCTACAATAAAACAAAATGTTTTGGGGCATACAATGGGCCGATACGAACGATGTGATAAGAGTTTGTGCCAATACGAACGATGTGATAAGAGTTTGTGCCAATACGAACGATGTGATAAGAGTTTAGGCCAATACGAACGATGTGATAAGAGTTTGTGCCAATACGAACGATGTGATAAAAGTTTGTGCCAATACGAACGATGTGATAAGAGTTTGTGCCAATACGAACGATGTGATAAGAGTTTGTGCCAATACGAACGATGTGATAAGAGTTTGTGCCAATACGAACAATATGATAAGAGTTTGTGCCATTACGAACGATGTGATAAGAGTTTGGGCCAATACGAACGATGTGATAAGAGTTTGTGCCATTACGAACGATGTGATAAGAGTTTGTGCCTTTACGAACGATGTGATAAGAGTTTGGGCCAATACGAACGATGTGATAAGAGTTTGTGCCAATACGAACGATGTGATAAAAGTTTGTGCCAATACGAACGATGTGATAAGAGTTTGTACCAATACGAACGATGTGATAAGAGTTTGTGCCAATACGAACGATGTGATAAGAGTTTGTGTCAAAACAAACGATGTGATAAGAGTTTATATGAGTTCTGAGAGGTTTCGGACAAATGAAAATATGAAGGGAGGTTGGTAAAATAAACGTAATAAATATTGAAATGATTGAAAGTGTATGCGTCAGACGTAGCCAGTTATTAGGGGAATGCAGAGAAGTGAATACTCTAGCCACAACCTTTCCTTCTGCACGTGAAAAATATATTAGACCGAATACATTTTTGTTTGTTAATGGCTTGTCACTCCGTATTGTGACATACACTGTAACAGACGACCTTTAAGCTCTGAGTGGCGGTGAGCGTTGAAATGTGTGAAAAAAAACTGATGGAACTGAAAATAAGTGTGGGCGTCGGGTGAGTGTGGGTAATGGGTCAGTGTGGGTAATGGGTGAATATGTGGGACGAGTGTGGGTAAACGTGAGGCCATTCTGAGAAAGTGTCAGGAGCTGAGGGAAAAGTCAATGGAGCTGTGGGAAAGTAAGGAGTGCTGTGAGAAAATATTAATCGGAAGTACTGGAAAAAATAGTACGGAAATGTTGATTTAGTGTGGGAGAGGCGAAAAAAGTATTGGGAGATATCTGGAAAGTGCCGAGGAGAGTGTGCTACATTTTGCTTGTGTTTGTCCCTGGAATGAAAGTATTGAAACAGAACGAATAAATTTATTGAAAGTGTCGAAAGTAGTAAGCAAATGCAACAAGGTGTGGAACCACTATTATCAGGTGCAATGAAACTGTAGAAAGGTAACTAAATAGTCTTGCAAGTTAGGAGACTCTAAGAAATGTGGTAACGTGTGGGTAGATATGCTGACGAGCGATATGTGTGCACTTAGCGAGGTAGGGTAGTGGCGGTGATGACAGCAGCATAGCGAGGTAGGGTAGTGGCGGTGATGACAGCAGCAATAGGGAGGTAGGGTAGTGGCGGTGATGACAGCAGCATAGCGAGGTAGGGTAGTGGCGGTGATGACAGCAGCAGAGCGAGGTAGGGTAGTGGCGGTGATGACAGCAGCATAGCGAGGTCGGTTAGTGACGGTGCTGACAGCAGCATAGCGAGGTAGGGTAGTAGCGGTGCTGACAGCAGCATTAGTCAGGTAGGACTTATGCTGACATGGCGGAATTTGGAAGGGCTCCAGAAATGACAAATCTTCCCAAATCCGCTGAAAGAAGTTTTTTCGCAACCTTAAATGATGCCTAAAATGATTATATACGTCCAAAGCAACGAAACCAACATGTACAAGGAACATTTCTCTATTTCCACGTAGAAGACGATAGAGCACCATTAATATCCTGCCTCTCTTAAGTGCCTGCAGGTTCTAAATTCAATAAGCTCTGTTAATGCCATCAGCCTCCGACGTGGTCCCGAAATTGATCAACAAGGTCTAGGAGGTTAGAAAGAGCGACGAATAGAAAGAGAGGTCTTAATATGGTTAGAATTAAGATCTAAGTGACACTTAGATTCCCGTTTCGTCATGATTATATAGAAGGCAGCTGAAAAATATATTTATAAGAAAGTTTATCCCCCTCAAAATTAAATTCGCGTGGGTGGATGATTATTTATTTTTTTGATCATAAGCACTGTTGGATTTGATTTTATTACATTTTCTTCCAGTGGTTCTATTATTTACCTGTGCCCTTTTACATGGTGATCAGTTTATATTTGCAATTTAACTATGCACCGCTCGACGCCGCATACTGGGACCCTAGGTTGGATACGCGTTGTGTTAGTTAGTCCTGTGCCACCTACGGTTGCCCTCTTCCAGGAGCATAATTAATGTCCGAGCACAGCTAGGCATTTCGGTGACTAATTGGTGAAGTGATGCTGACTTTGATCTTAAAGTGTTAAAGTCTTTCATGACATGCCTCGTCTCAACCCATGGCATGCCTAGTTGGGTTGAGACGAGGTGACCTGGGGAACCCGGGGTACTAAAGAGACTTGCGGGATTCAGGGGACCTAAAGGATTCATAGGACCCGAGGGACTCGAAGGACCCGTAGGTTATGGGGGACCCTCCTGGACTCGTTTGGGGCTGCTGGGGTCCTTTTGAGATTTTGTGGACCCCCTTGAAAAATCTTTGGTACCCTCTTGAAACCCCTTCGGGACCCTGGGGACCTATGCCGCCCCTCTCTTCGCTGTAAAATTCACCCACTTGAGCAATTGTATGCATGCAATGCTTGAGTAGGAGAATTTCATCCAGTCCACGGAGTACTTGTACAGAACGAGAGGCAAGTCGATGCAGGTCAATGCGTGTTGAGACGAGTCTAGACGAGTTTAGGCAAGTTGACTTGACTGGGCGACAAGTAGAGACAAGTACTTACTTGGTCACATGAAGGTTATGTACTTACATGGTCACTTGAAGATTATGTACTTACTTGGTCACTTGAAGATTATGTACTTACTTGGTCACATGAAGATTATGTACTTACTTGGTCACATGAAGATTATGTACTTGCTTGGTCACATGAAGATTATGTACTAACTTGGTCACATGAAGATTATGTACTTACTTGGTCACATGAAGATTATGTACTTACTTGGTCACATGAAGATTATGTACTTACTTGGTCACATGAAGATTATGTACTTAATTGGTCACTTGAAGATTATGTACTTACTTGGTCACATGAAGATTATGTACTTACTTACTTATTCACTTGTAGGTTATGTACTTACTTGGTCACATGAAGATTATGTACTAACTTGGTCACCTGAAGATTATGTACTACCTTGGTCACATGAAGATTATGTACTTACTTGGTCACATGAAGATTATGTACTTACTTACTTGGTCACTTGAAGGTAATGTACATACTTGGTCACATGAAGATTATGTACTAACTTGGTCACTTGAAGATTATGTACTTACTTGGTCACATGAAGATTATGTACTTACTTGGTCACATGAAGATTGTCACTATGCAGAGGGTTACAGCGTAGCTGCCACCTGACTCACAGCTGGGTTAATGCGCGTTTCTCTTCCTGTGACATCATTTGCATGTTGCTGACACATTTGCCTGACGGCACTGCGTTGGAGTAAAGAGTTATCTTGACAGTAGGGTGTTCACTAATTAGAGGTTTATTAGGTACCCCGCAGAGGTACTTGTCCAATCGATATTCGAGCCTCATGAAGTTTGCGGGGGCAGTCAAATGAGACGCACGTTTGAGTTCTCTTAACTTCAATGGCAGTCTATTAAATAATCGAGGAGCCTTGCAGGTTAGACTGTTGGAGGGCATTGCATGATTCGAGGAGCCTTGCAGGTTAAACGGTTGAAGGGCATTGCATGATTCGAGGAGCCTTGCAGGTTAGACTGTTGAATGACATTGCGTGATTCGAGGAGCCTTGCAGGTTAGACTGTTGAAGGGCATTGCGTGATTCGAGGAGCCTTGCAGGTTAGACTGTTGGAGGGCATTGCGTGATTCGAGGAGCCTTGCAGGTTAGACTGTTGAAGGGCATTGCGTGATTCGAGGAGCCTTGTAGGTTAGGCTTTTGCAGGGCATTGCGTGATTCGAGAAGCCTTGCAGGTTAGGCTGTTGGAGGGCATTGCGTGATTCGAGGAGCCTTACAGGTTAGGTTGCTGGAGGGCATTGCGCGATTCGAGGAGCCTTGCAGGTTAGGTTGTTGGAGGGCATTGCGTGATTCGAGGAGCCTTGCAGGTTAGACTGTTGAAGGGCATTGCGTGATTCGAGGAGCCTTGCAGGTTAGGTTGTTGAAGGGCATTGCGTGATTCGAGGAGCTTTGCAGGTTAGACTGTTGAAGGGCATTGCGTGATTCGAGGAGCCTTGCAGGTTAGACTGTTGAAGGGCATTGCGTGATTCGAGGAGCCTTGCAGGTTAGACTGTTGAAGGGCATTGCGTGATTCGAGGAGCCTTGCAGGTTA
>SDVV010025078.1:0-12481 GCA_016164225.1 Gammarus roeselii
CCGGCTGTAGTAAAATGAACGACACTGTTCAGTATCGGAAGTGCACCGCTGGCGAGTAATTGTTTTACTGCAGCGGAAAACTCTAGTTTCCTTCGAAAACTGATTCGATTTAATGAAACTTGTCGCCAACTATTTGATGACAGCTCAGAATACATATCAATAGTCATCTATCTGAATACATGGCATAATACATAATAGTAGTCATCTATTTAAAGACAGCGCCGAATACATGCTAGTAGTCATCAATTTGAAGAGAGCACAAACAATAGCAGTAGTAATCTACTTGAAGACTGCGCATAATGCTTGCTAGAAGTCATCAACTTGAAGACAGCACAGCAGGCATATATACCGAGGAAGAAACAAGTTCGATACAACGCGTTTCATCACCATTGACGATCTCGTCGCATACCTCATCTAAACGATCAATACACGGAGAAACTGTTCATCTGTAAAAATAGGACCCAAGAACAGTGAGGCATTACATAAATATAATATAAAACGAACGTCCAGCAGCAGGATTTTGTACAGACTCAAAGCAGAGGCATGAGTTTCTGAAGGCTGCTCATGAGTCTCAATGAAATGAAACAATTCACTAACAAGTATTGAGGCTTTTTCGCTTCAAACGCTTATCGACTCTGGACCAGCGGCGAAAGAACAATCGTTTCTGATTTATTGTTCACCAAAATAAAAAGTAACATTTCCTCGCTAATCATTTGAACTCGGTATAACAACGACTCGGTGAAATGACTTAGCTGCTATGGGTAGGAAGAGAGTTGGTAATCCCAATAAGTAGAATTAATAGTGGGAACACATTACTATGTTTGTTTGGTTTGTTTGTTATCCTTCCAGCGGGTAGAAGAGTTCTTATGGAGCATTTAACCCCTACCAGGCTACTGGTAGGCTACGCTAACCTTATAACGGTTGAGGGTTTACTTGCAGACGAATAAAGTCGTCTGGCTATAGACAGAACAAAATCATTAATAGGCCTACATAGCTAGAGGTTTAACGATTAACAATTGATTATTCATCCAATTTTAGGCCAATTTCTTATACTCTTTACTTGAGTATAGATCGATTTAGAAGCTTTGATCCGATGAATCATCCATACATGAACTCATAACAGGATGGATTCCTCGTTGGAAAGTCAATGTTTGTTCCATCGTCGAAGGCAAGACAATATCGAACTTTATTTCGTTGCTATACATCCATGGTGTTGTCGCCTCAATCAGTTCATTCACTCACTATCGTTTGAAATATAAGAGGATTTACTTACGGTAGTTTTCACTGACCGTTACTGCTTTTCAGAAAATTATCACCTTCAATTAATTTAATTTCAAGTATTTTTATGATACCCGGTAAGACAAAACGTACATTAATGCAATTTTTCTGTGATAACATTAAAGTAACGCTGACAAGTACCCGTACTGTCACCGATGTTTCTGAAGGGGACCTCACCCTCGGTTATTTTTAATGTCAAGGTCGCGTCCGCACCGCCGCTGCTTTTTAAGAACAGCGTGCCAACGAATAGCTAATCCGGTACCGTTTATTTTTTTACGAAAGACCATCGATTACAATACTAGCCAAATTGAATCATCAGTAGTGTTGATGCCCGTGCAGCTCACCACTGGACGCTGATGTTGACAAGCAATCATCAATAGTGTTGATGAATGTGCAGCTCACTACTGGACGCTGATGAATCATGAATAGTGTTGATGCCCGTGCAGCTCACCACTAGACGCTGATGCTCACAAGCAATCATCAATAGTGTTGCCGCCCGTGCAGCTCACTACTGGACGCTGACGAATCATGAATAGTGTTGATGCCCATGCAGCTCACCACTGGACGATGATGTTCACCAGCAATCATCAATAGTGTTGATGCCCGTGCAGCTCACCACTGGACGCTGGTGAATCATGAATAGTGTTGATGCCCATGCAGCTCACCACTGGACGCTGATGTTCACAAGCAATCATCAATAGTGTTGATGCCCGTGCAGCTCACTACTGGACGCTGGTGAATCATGAATAGTGTTGATGCCCGTGCAGCTCACCACTGGACGCTGATGTTCACAAGCAATCAAATTGATTGTTTGGTGAATAGCTATCCAATCCACTAAACGGGTTTCACTGAAGCAAATATTTGTATTGATGATTGAGTGTAGAGGTGATGGAATTCGAATTTAAGTTAGTGTAACGACGTCAACATTACTCACATTTTTGCAGGAATTTCTTCCAATCTGTTGGGCCGTTTGAAAATTATTAGCATGAGACACATCCGAGAGACAAATGACTTGTCCCCAGCCAGTCCAATCATATGAAGATAATTCTCTTCATATAGACAACAGCACAATTTGTAGAGTGTTGACCCACATGTAGTTTCTTTAGTTTTTTCTTTTGACAAGCAAATATACTTTCAGCAATGAACTGGTGATGTACAATGTAACCTGAGTGTTTCAACTTCACGTGTTGACCCACATAGTGTGTTTCGCTTTATTTAATTATTGTTTCATTACTTGTGTTGTCCCAAATGTGGAGCACCATTTGTTGTTTCGTTTCATTGTTACGGTCCAGTTACCTTCGATGTCCGACCTGTAATGTTATAGTTCCGTTTTTAGCCTACATGAAGTGTTTCGGTTTCATATGCTATACCACGGGTAGTGTTCCAGTTTTATGAGGTGACGCACACGAAGTGTTTTAGTTTTTCGTATTGTCCTACGTTAATGTTGTGTTTCAGTTTCCTGCGATGTTGCATGGACTGGATCCACAAACATTGTCTCACACGAAGCGTTTATTTGGTCTGTTCTCAGGAGTGGTGCTTCAACTACTTATGTATTCAGACTTTTATTTATTTTTCATCGTTTTGTCCCTCAATCACTGTTCCAGTTTTGAATATTGTCTCACATGTAATCTTTGGGCGTCTCATGCTGTTTCACACAATATTTCTTCTTCATTCAACGATTATTAATGTTTCTGTTGTCTCACAGCCGTGATCTCCGTTTTCTGCTCAACATACATTTTGGTGACAAATATCAACGTACAAAATCCTTGAGAAATTTGATCCCGAACGATACTCTCATGCACATCGCAATGCGATGTAATTTGTTCATGGTAACCATATTTTTTTCGAACTTAACAATGATACACGTGAAACATCTTCTAGAGGTGACTCCCTCCTCCTTGACAATAGGAATGGTGTGAATCATTTTAATGCATCATCGAAAACAAATTCGTTGGCTCCCACCAGCAAGACAGGCACTGTTGCCATCTTGCGTTCTGCCCTATAATAGTCATGCCAAGACCATAGGGATGACGTCAAGGACCCAGGACCAAATGGTGTTGACAGTATTGAATTGTTTCTTAGTGTGGATGCAGCGAAAACTAACCTGGGACAGCGTGTACCAGCTGCCCTGAAGGTATAGGAGCTGTAGCGATTTTGAATATCTGGTGCATCTTGAATGCTAGTACTGTTGTTCCTATGGGGGCAAAGTGGCATCAACGGCAAAGAGCTGCTGTGCGCCCAATAATTAATTTTCATGGATTTTCTATAACGAATCGTAACACTTCCTGTTAAGATAATTGTCATTTAGAATAAGGATTTAACGATACAACATTTATTTCGCAAATCACAAAACAGCGTCAGCTGTTCTGCAGACAACATTTGCTTCTAAAATATACTTAAAATTAACTTATAAGTAGGGATAGTACATGAATTCACCTCCACATCCCAACAATCAATGGATATTGTTGGAGGACTCTTCATGTATCCTCAATTGTGCAATATATCATCACGTAAGAAAGCGTCATATTAAACTACTGATTTGTTGACAATTTAGTAAAATAATCTCGGTCTACTGTCCTGCAAGTAATCATGACAATATACTGTATACACTGACCTTTAGTAAAAAAGTGAAAGCAGAAAATCTTCAACATGGGAATATACATGACATTTGTTCACGTAATGTCTGACACATGAATCATGGATTTTGAATTAATAACAAAGTTACCATGACAAATAGTTAGTTCACATGATAAAAACATATCAATGAGCTATTAAATTTGACCGATAGTTGAAAGATGTCAATGAGTTCCAAGATGTCAGGGAGACGTCATAACCGTGATACGGCTAGTTCTATTCCTTTTAAAATACAAGTGATAAACACCATAAGGCCAACGCAAGCCTTGCAGCTGGGCGCGCTGGTTGTTATGTCGTTAAACGAATTTTTAAAAAATTAATATAGCAAGTTGTCACAGGAATGGTGTATCCATGACATCTTATGAACGATAGAGAAATATATTAAATATAATCTTATTAGATTTAGAGGGTCAACCAGAGCAAATTCATTGTCGCCCACTCGTTTTATTGCGAGTGGAAGACCACCGACCATTTTGTGATCAAAAGTGAATAAGCTTTATCGATAACTCAATCGAACTACAGCAATCCATGTAATTTCTCACGCATACATGTATATTTGTCTACTGTAGGTAGCTTGAATTTCCATAAACTCGAAAATAAGTTTTTACGGAGTGAAACATTGATAGCAGGAATGGCCAACCTGTTTGGTTGTTCCTGCTACCAGTCACAATATTTGACGCAACCGGCTGATGTAATTTCCGAACTGCTAGGCGTGGCCGCAGAATTCAGCAAAACGGAAGATACGACAAAAGCGACCTGCACAACACGAGACGCAAGTAAACAAGAAATTAGTAATAGTCCGGCTGGCTCACACAAACAACTGACTCAAAGATAAGGGAAGTGACTTGGAAGGTGGTTAGTTTCAGAAGGTGGACAGAAGAAGAAGGAAAAGGACAAAGTATCTAATTGGAACCGGTCGTAAGACTACTGAGGGGGCCTTCCCTACACAAACAAGCAGCATTTACGTCTCTAGCTACGGCGACATCACCGACCGGCAGATATTGAGTGAGGTACGTCGGCAAATAAAAGATGACGGCTAGACGATAGTAAAGTTGAAGCGGCTCTTGCCATGTTCCGCTTTTAAAATTAGCGCGAGCTACCAGCAAATTAGGCGGCTGAAAACGTGTGATGTCTGGCCAGCAGGTGTCCGAGTTCGAACCTTCTACGAGAACAAGAAGAATGGCGTGACCTCGGATAAAAGCTAGTCAATGTGTACTTCCTACTATGCCCTCTAAAATGATTATCCCTTCGAAATCTTATCTTGGTCACCTTAACTGTAATGGATTTAATATTGCAGAAAGTGTTGTGAAAAAATTATGTGCAAACAATAATATGTGTGCGCTACGAGAGACATGGCTTTTCAAACATGATCTCCCTTTTAGTATAACTAGAGACGAATGCTTTCATTCTTTTTCTATCTCGTCAATGAACTCAGAGGAAAGTATTCATAGAAGACGTCCGTATGGTAGATTAACCTTCTCATGGTCTGATAGGTTTAGTCCGTATGTAAAAATAGAATAGTTCAATGATGAAAGTATGCTTAGGTTATCTATGCAACTAGATGGAATGTCAATTCTGTTCATTAACGTGTATTTTCCTTATGCCGCTCATCATAATTAAGAGCTGGTCTTAGCGTATAATAGAAAACTAGAGGTTATATTAAGGGGATCAAATCACGATCATGTTTGTGCTATGGGGGACTTTAACTGCCCCCCAGGCAGCAGAATGTTAATCATGTTAATCACAACGGGAGATCAGTTAAATAGCTCGATCACTAAACTCCTACTCCAACAATTGCCAACGATGTCATGCGGGTTTATGCTGGGGAATATACGCCCTTGTCAGACCACTTGCCGCTCCATGCAGAGCTCTCACTACGTGCGCTCCCTATAATGGCAGGAGGGGATGCAGCCACTTAATCAATAAACTGGCAGTTCAATGACACTGTACATGATAACAGAAATGTTCTGTTCAATTCTCATCAATAAGCTAACTGTTCTGCCACTAGAGTTTATTCAAATATTTGCAAATGCTGATATGGATTAGTTAGATGAGCTCTATGAGTGTTTATGCAATGCAGTGCTTGTGTCAGCGAGAGAAATGTTCGGGATAAAAACGCCGGTCCATCCTAGGATGGACCAGGCATGTGGCTGTCTTGCGTGACGCAAGCGGGGCGACTTCTGTGCAGTGCCGAAATGCTGGGAAACCGCGAAATGGTCCCCTGCATAGGGAAAAAACAGAATGAATAGCGCCTGCAAATACGCACTTCGCTTTTGTTAGAAACACGAGGATAAATTGCGTGCAACTATTTTGTGTGAGTAAATGATTAATAGGCGAATAATCGATTTCTGAAATGAAATAAAAAATCTGAAACCGGAAGACAGCTCTGTTTCTCAATGTGTGAATGGTATAACAGGGGAGGGGAATATTGCTGAGAAGTGACGAGACAACTTTGATGGAATAATGAAGTGTTAACAGTGATCCTGACTCGAATATTGGTAATGAGGCGCTCAAACAAGAAAACAATGATAATGATGATGAAGTCAATATGTTGGGGCTTAGATCAGCGGTTAAGTTATTAGAAAATGGAAAAGCTATTGGAAAGGATGGTATGCCAGCAGAAGTCTTTGAGTATTGTCCTGTTCAATTCCTGCATGTCATGTCTATTTTCTTCACTGTCTGTCGTAAGTCTACCTACCTACCAAAGCTACTTATGGATGTAGTTGTAAAACCTATTATTAAGGCAGAGACAAAATGTGCTACTGATGTAGGCAATTACAAACCAATATCAATTGCGACTGCTACATCGAAGATACTAGAAATTGTGATTCAGAACAGACTTGGCGAATGTCTCCAAACAACATCAAACAAATTTGGCTTTAAGCCTCAACATGGAACGGGAATGGCTATTTTTGCCCTAAAACAAGCTATATATTTCTTTGTCAGTAGAGGCTTGTCAATGTGTAGCTGTTTTCTAGATGCCAAAAAAAGCCTTTGATCGCGTAAATCATTGAGAACTGTTCAAAATACTAATGGAAAGGGGGGCGCCTGTGCACCTCGTAGAACTACTAAAATACTAGTACGAACAACAACAATGTGCGGTACGGTGGGGAAACTCAACATCAAATCCGTTCCGAACAATTAATGGAATAAGGCAGGGAGGCCTTCTTTCGCCCCTTTTATTTAATGTGTATGTAGATAGCTTACACGAGCGTCTAGCTCTTAGCCGTGCTGGGTGTCAAATAGGCGACTGATGTATTAACGCAAAAAGCTATACCGACGATATGGTCCTACTGGCCCCTCATGTGGATGCTCTTCAAATTGTGTTAAATATATGCGAGGCGGAGGCCGTCACACTAGACATTGAGTACAATACTAGCAAGTCTTTTTGTTTGCTAGTAAAAACACGCACCATGCAAAGGTTCCAGTTCCGAACGAATAATAGTAGTAGGCATAACGTCGAAACGCAATTTTTTTTGCTGGTCCCACGAGTAACCCCCCTCCCCTCTTCGGCAAAAGTTGGATGCGCTGCTGGATATAGGGTGACTGAACGCAATTTTTTGGGGGTCCCATGAGTACCCCCCCCTCTGCAAAAGTTGGTTGCGCTCCAGGATATAGGGTGACTAAACGCAATTTTTTTTATTCGGGCCAATGTTGTGGTTAGGAAGTATGTTTTTTCTTAGTGTGTCCGACTTACTCGCTGTATATCTCGGACATTATAGTTGTATGTTAAGACAATTGCTCTTGTGGTCAAGTTAATTACTGTAGGCACAGAGATAAACACCCGAGACGGGGGAAGAGGGTAGGGGAGGAAGAAAAGGGAGGAGAGTCAGGCGTCTAAGGGAATCCAAACGCAATTTTTTGTTTATTCGGTCAATGTAATTGTTAGGAAGTATGTTATTTCTTACTGTGACCGACTTAGTCGCTTGAACCTTATACTTGTAGGTTTATTTAGTTCTATTCTTGTCAATTACTTTTGGGGTGGTCAAAACGCAAATGGCACTCGAGGATCTCTTTATCCATCAATGTCACACAAAGATCTTATCTCGAGATATATGGTCCTCTCACAGAATAGAGTTTTTCTTACGGTTTCCATTCGGTAACTTACGGTTTCCTTATGGTAACTGGTTGCTTACCGTTACGCTTGCTTACGGACGGATTATATAGATGAATGTTATTGGGTCTTGTCAATGCTATATATGATTGTATTGGAATATTTTGTACGGTAGCAGGGTATGATATATATTTCTATATTTGTTATTGAATGACTCATTTGAATAGGAGCCGTTGTTTATAAATGATATTTTATTGCACGATTGATATGATTTTTTTATATCCACTCGTTTTTTCCCCTTGTATGCATATATTATTAGAGTTTCGTCAGGACACAATGTTAATAAACAAAAACCTGCAGATAGTTACCGTATTTCTCAGATGTTTTTTTCTGTAGACGATGAAACAAGATTTATTTATACCTATTTATTATTGGATTAAGATTCATATTTAGGTGAACAATTTTATGATCGCTTGCAGAACGTTTCAATGCACATTTTCAATGCGTGTTTAGGTGGACAATGGGACAAGTTCAAGATTAAAATGTATATATTTCATTTAAATAAGAGCTTATAAGAATTTTTACATTTTATGAACATGTACAGGGTAAAACCTATTGATGTGGATGTTCTTTCATCTTTATATTTATTGGCGAGTGCCGTAATATGTACGTAGCCCTATCGAGCTGAAATCATATTTTCAGTTCGATAGGACTACGTACATATTACGCAAACCTAAATATCTTCGTATTTCTTTTACGGTCTTATTTCACATGAGCATTTACGGTTTGGCTATCCTTAGCAGCTGGTCTGTGGCCTCATACATGCGAGCAACATACTGTAACACGTTGGTTGCGAGCAAATGATCTCACTCGGTTAATCGTTGACAGTTTCGTTTTTCAGTACTCCCAGCAGTCATTTATTTGTTTCAGCGTACAAAGGATGATTTTTCGGGTTATGTGAGGAACTGGTCGCATTTTACGCCTCAATGTCCACGCGCGCACACGTGCATGCGCGCATGCGTGCTTTGTCACCGTATCATGGTTTCAGTGTGTCACAAAAAAAGCTTTTGACTTGTGCTTAAGCTTCTGTTTGGACCTGATGAGATATATATCTACGATAGCTTAGGTAGCTGTGTAGAACTTCAATTTGCTTAATATCTAACACATTTTTAACGTAAGGCAAGTGGCGTGGAAGTGCATTTCGATGCATGGCATGTTGCATATCTGCAGTTCGATGCTTATCATTCGAGTTAACTTCAGGATTTTGCAAACAAAAATTTATTAGATATATTACTTATTGATAATAGATTTTATCACTTTTATATTTATATATACACTGGTTATCATTTATACGAAAACATAACTACTCTCTTCGAAAATCGACACGAGCATCTTGGCGAAATATAAGTAATGACTTTGACCTCCTCCCTCTCTTGTGTTATCTTGATCATTGGTATCAGTACCACTTTGTGGGTTATTTTTCAATGATGTGCATTTATACCTCCTCTGAAGCTGTCGACTCGTCATATCGGTGTAGGATTTATTATATGGTTGTGTTTTTTTTCTCTGATCTATTGGGTTCTAGACTAACGCCTTTAGTACACATCTTAGATGAACGACGCTCTTTGGGAGAAGTGTGTGCAACACTTGCAATCCTAGCCTGTAACCAGTTTTTTTTTTTGAGTCTTCAGCGAGCTTTTTCTCGACGCTATTTTATAAATTACTGGTATATGTTTATGACATCGAATCGTTTCAGGTTTGTTCTTACTATTACCCACATTACCATTCATTATATTCCCGCAGATAATCGAAATATACCCAATTCTCCTTGCACTCAAACGCTTGAGACACTATTCTTTCTCCTCATGTTCCATTACCAACATATTTTAAACAAAGTCATATATACATTTGATTTTTTTTGTGCAATTTCACACTTCTTTTACTTGATACTCTTTCACTACCCCATTTGATATTTCGGTTTCCTTCAATTTTAGCAGGTTTTTCTTCACATGACATCTCCTCGGTACCAGTATCAGTGTCACTGGTATCCATTCCACTTAAAGTACCCCACGTTTTCCCCGTATTTTGATTATTTTCAATTTCGGCTAAGGTTTGGGTATACTCCCCCCATTTCACCCGATCTTCATACGTCCCACGTTTTGTTGTTACTGGCATCGCTCTTTCTTTTCTGTTCGCACCCTGTTGAGCGCCGTCTATACAATCATTTCTGATACCCAGGTCCGGATTATTATGTTCTATCAACACACCCGTAGCATCCTTAGAGCTTGTTTTTTTTCGTATATTTTTATGAGTATAATATTCAAGATAATGCTGTTCTCTGAGATGCTGCCAGAAACTGAACGTGGAACTCGATTGCCATAATTTTCTCTCTGCAGGGCAGATGACACATACCCCTGCATTTTCATCTTGGGTAAAATATTTCCATATCAAACTAGGCATCATCCTTCTACAACAAAAGCAGACCATTACCTAATTGAGAATAAATCTAATTCAATTTTTATATTTAATTTAACATGAACATACACGGTTTGAAATCGGCATATGCCGGCATTTGCCTGCATCAGCAGTTATAATGTAGGCGTATTCACGGTTTGATACCGGCATATGGCGACATATGCCGAAATATGCTGGTTTAATGTAGGCGTATTCACGATTGATGTCGGTATAACGTGGGCATTTACACACATTTTGTGCAAAAGGATTACCATACACTGCCAGATGCATTAATACCTACGCAACCTAACTTAACCTGACCCATAGAACAACATCCCTCGCTTTTGTTACAAGATATTTAATGTGCATCACCTTCACGGTATGTTATGTTAAAAGAATGAATCATCCTATCCTTACCTAACATAACCAACTTAACCATGAATTATATGTCATCCTTCGAGATTTTTCATGCTTACAGAAAAAAAAAATCAGTGATTTAGGATTAATGCATAACGAATATCTCCACATGTCTCTACATTTGATCAATTCTTTGCAGTTTGATACAGACATCCAATTCTGATCCAGTAAATCATCAAAAACCTAATCTAACCTAACATATGTACGGTATTCAGTCATTGATTTATACAATGCATAACAAATATCTCCACTTTTCTCTACATTTTACTTATTTTCATATTTAATTTCATCATTGTATGAATGTTATTGCTTTTTTTCATTTGATTCTTGATTTTTGATTTGATACAATTCTGAATCACTTTCACATGATATTCACACCTATCAAAAACCTAAGCTAACTTAAATTAACCTAACTTATATACGGTTTTCAGTCATTGATATACACATATGAACCCCTCCACACGATTCTTTATAAATACTGCAGCTAATTATTTCTACTCCTCGGTCGATTTCGACTCAAATATGTTACCAGAGAAGGCAGATTACCTAACCTAACCTAACCTAACCTAACTTATATATGGTTGTCCGTCATTGTTATATGCATATGAACCCCCACCACCCGATTCTATATAAAACTTGCACCAAAATATTTTTAATTCGCGGTCAATGTCGATTCATATATGTTTACCACTGAGTTCTGATTTTCAACCTTAAATGAATTGAATATTACAAGTAATTTATATTTGTTTCCATCATCATACAAACGGGCACTTCATCTCATACTAGGTCTACCACATCTAATTCAATATCTCCTGACACTTCATCCTTTGACGACTTGCAAAGTTGATCTGCCTTTTCCTTTCCAATAATTTTCATAATCTACACGATGTCTGCGTTTCAAATATCTCCACACGTTACTCGTGGATTTATGTTTATTCAATTTTATTTATTTCTGGCAAAGTTCACAGACCCCCATCACCCCAGTACTTTCAAACAACCGACGACTCAAGCTATAAACAATCCTTCCACAACAGAATCCCAATATTGACTGAGTATATTCTGACATATAACTCACCATTCTGTAACAAATCTAGATCATTTACCTCGTGATATGTTCATGGGTAGCGTTGCTTTCCTTGAAACATATTCTTCTTCCGCTTTCGACAAATTTGATGTTACCTCCGTCTGACACAATGTTAGCAATTCATTGCTTAACCTTCGAGTTTTAGGATACTATAAACAAATAATTTAGGATTTACGTAGTTTTATTAGTATTTATTAGTATTAAGTACAGATCTTGCTGTCATCATCAATGACAGATAACTCGTTTTTTCGAATACAGCATAGCTCGTACAGCCACCCATACCCAGCATCACGATGTTTTAGTTGCCTCTCAAAATCTATCATATAATCCAGCATATCTTTGTTGCGAATACCGAAGACTGTTTCGTGTCCTTGAGTCCATAAATGTAATTCTTCTTCTCGAATTTTAATTATTCGAAGCTTCTCAAATTGAATGTCATTCTGTTCTTTATCGATGAGGAATTCATGCATACGTTCCAGATATTCTTTGGTTCTTGTTAAAAATCCGTAGTCCAATACCTCAGCGTATGTACGTGTACACGAGTAAACAATTTTTATATA
>SDVV010025079.1:0-12481 GCA_016164225.1 Gammarus roeselii
TGAATGCTAGAACTTTTAGGGGAACTTGTGTCACACTGTTATATGCAGGAAATAAGTGACACGCTACCACACACATCTATGCGTCCCGCCAATGGAAGAGTGTATAAACAAAGCGAGCTGCGCTTGTTGCCAGTTTTGTCAGAATATTTCTCTGAATCCTATTGTTGCGCTGCAACTATAATTGTAAGCTGTTTGTGCTAGCTGAACAAAGTGTTGTTTACTACCTACAGAGATATGCAACAATATCAAAATATGTGATTGCCTAATCGTAATAGGCCTGTGATGCACCTATAATGCGTTTAGTGTTATTAAAAATAATGTAGGGTCAATCAAGGACCTCTACAGACTGATTCTTTTCGACTCATAATTATCTCAAAATGACGCACTTTAGCGTGCAAAGTCAGAAAATGACGATACAAATGAGCGGATTTTACGATCTATTACTACTCCTTCTGATTACAACTGCCCCTGTACACAATACTGATCATGATAGTACTACTTCCTGTCGATAATTTGTCTCATCCCAACATTCTCAGCCCCCATCCCGCCGCCTACTCCCTCCATAAATGACGCGGTACACCTGACTTCCTTTCAGGCATCACGTCGTTCATTTCTGCTCTCTCGAGCAGCCATTGGAACCAATTCATCTTTGAAAAGAAGCGTCTCGGCTGTCTGTTACTAATAATGTAGCCCGTACTGGTGAAAAGAAGTAATTCAGCTGACGGCGAGAAGAAGCATGCTTGCCCACTGGATTCTTGCAGAGACGTTCAAGTGTGTCGCCACCTAAGGGAGTTTCTGGACAGAGGGAAATATGTCAGCACTCTATCATCAACCATTAAGAATCGAACTACTGCATAGAGAACCTGTCTTCACGCAGGTACATAGGTGATCCCCGCACAAGTGTTCAAATAATAGTTTTACGTGTGCCTCACACAAGTGTTCATGCAATCCTCACACAAATGCTCAAATGAATATTTCATATATGTCAGTTTTTCCCAAGGTGACCACTGCTCCCTAATCTGAATGTGAATGAACGAATCTTTGTGCTGCACGTACCTATTAGTTACATTCAGAACGATATTGACATATCTGAAAAATACTTTTGTAAAACGTACACCTATTTTATTTGAAACAAAATACCTTCAAACTACTTTGAACGTGTATAGCGGAACTGCCAAAAGTTGTGAATGTTTAGGCAGCTACTGACGGTCAGTCATGTTATTCATACTTTCTTTCATTCCTCCATTTACAATCACAAACTGTCATTGTGGAATGTGCTCATATAGCGGCGTGTTCCATATTTCGTCTATTTCAGTCGACGTGATATTTCTCCACCGTAAGATTTTGCTTTGGTTACCAATAAAATGATTTACATGAATAAATTTTCAAAATTCTTCAGGCAAAGTGAAGAAGTAGCAGTAAACTACGGTGTTATGATGTCATTATCAACACATTGGTAACAATTCAGGTTCAGTAGGATATATACACGGGTATTGTGCGAAACACTGCCAGATGTTTGTCACATGTTAATCTGAAGCTTGCAAACATGGTTGGGGTGTCAGAATATATTCGCGATCAGCCGATCGGTCAAAATGGTTACAACTAGACCTATTTTTGAAATGTCTAAGCAAATCTGTTTAGAACTAGTCTTGGTTACAATGGGTAATTTAATTATTTATAGCTGTCATGTCATACGAACAACGTTTTCATTGATAGAGAATGCACGACACAAACCCCATCAGAGGGCAAAATATGTTGGCACGTCCTGCTGCATATTTGGTCGAAAGAAGTTTAGTTTCGGCGAATTAAAATTCCTCACGCTCGACTCCCGCAGTCGGATGCATCTCATCTGTTCGTATATCGCGTCCAGTCAACCTCTTTGAGGTTCCCTGCACCGAAACAACGCCCTTTTCCTCGAAAATGTTGGCAACAGAACATGAACAGCAAGAAGTCGGTGTTGGTATTTGATGACCTGTGATGGGCATAAATCCTTTAATATGTCTTCAGCAATAACGATACATGATTCTTTTAGGCGATGACGATACACTCGTACATCAATTGCTGATTAGGTGATATCGATAATAATATTGTGTGAAAATAATTGGAATTTCTAACGGGTCACAAGTTTTTACATTATGAAATCACCATCAATTCAAATTAATCGCCCATCATAACAACATTAATGGCCTCATCATGCAAGTAGGTGATGCGGATGATTTTGTTATTAAATGCACAAGCACCGGTCAATTCATTGCACACTTCAGTCAACAAGTTTTATTTCATGACATCTCATCCCTGATGACTCAAATTTCCTGCAGTGGTAAGAAAATGTTGAGTTTACTTCAAGTACGCAAGATGTATCATCCTCGTCAAGAACTCGCCATCACGGCATTTATAGAGAGACAATCACACGTGCCTCAAAGGCACGCTACTAAAATTTGTATTAACTGAAAACGTTCCATTGCAGTAACACACCCAGGCATAGAAGAGATCGAGTTTTCACATAATATTAAAATTGTCTTAATCGTCGTACATCGATATCGTTCGATAGGTAATTGATGTAAGAGTGTATCGGATTCTTTAAAGTATTTTCATGTATCGATGCCCATCACTGGTCGTTATATATCAACACTTGTTTCTTTTCTGTACTTGTTATGCTGTCTACAATTTCGCGTACTGCTCGTTTTAGGAGTGCAGGGAACCATTTACGAACAGGTGCAGGAGTACAGTGAGAGGAATTAAATTTGCCTAAACGCAACTTCTTCCGACCGATTAGTAGCAAGACGTGACAGCATACTCAGCTTTATTTGTTACTTTTCGTCGTGCATACTGTATCCATAACAACGTTTTTCAAACAATTTGACTGCTATGGAAAATTGGATCGTATATAACAACTTCGCACACTAATGCTTTAATAACTTATCTCCTACCTTACCGTAGGTCATCTCAAAATTTATATTTTTAACACTTGACAACCTCATAGACCTTGTATGTTTATTCAACTCCCCGACCCGTTTAGATCACCATCTGTAGTACATTTACCATGAGTTCAAGCAAACTTTGTAGTTGAATCCTCTTTTACCAATGATATTGGTACGAAATTGCTACGATCTCGATAAAACCTTTGTATCTTACTGATACTACCCGCCACTTGATCCTAAATATCCGAGATCAACTTAACACTGGTGGAGTTGCACGTTTGATTGGAGTAGACGAAATATGGTGTATGGTAATGTAAGACCCATTGACGAAAGCCCGCGTCTGCGAATGAATGATTTCTACCATGACTGTTTGTGACTGTTAGGCGATAAATATCTCATAGTATGCAATATCAAGACTGACCATCAGTGCCTGACTAAACATTCGCATCTATTGGCAGTTCAGCTTATCACGCTCAGTGTGTTTGAGCAATGTTTGTACCAAATATAACATGGGTATGTAGTACAAAGTATGTGGTAAATATTGGAATACATTTTCCGAATGTATTTAATATGTATATGCAACACAACAACTCGTCCTCTATCGATATTTTCCAATAAGTTCACGTTCTGGGTCGGGAAATATGGTGACTTTGTAAAAAAAATACCATTGTGACGTAACCTTCATTTGTACACTTGTGTGGCGATTGAGTGTGCACTTGTGCGGCGATCACGCTAACACTCGTGCGGGGATTGCGTTAACACTTGTGCGGGTTCTTGTAAGCACTAGTGCGGGGATCGCGTTAACACTTGTGCGGGGATCGTGTTAACACTTGTGCAGGGATCGCGTTAACACTTGTGCGGGGATTGCGTTAACACTTGTGCGGGTTCGCGTGAACACTAGTGCGGGGATCGCGGTAACACTTGTGCGGGTTCGAGTGAACACTTGTGCGGGGATCGTGTTAACACTTGTGCGGGGATCGCGTTAACACTTGTGCGAAGATTGCGTTAACACGTGTGCGAGTTCGCGCGAACACTCGTGCGGGGATCTTGTTAACACTTATGCGGGGATTGCGTTAACACGTGTGCGGGTTCGCGTGAACACTCGTGCAGGGATCTTGTTAACACTTATGCGGGGATTGCGTTAACACGTGTGCGGGTTCGCGTGAACACTTGTGCGGGGATCTTGTTAACACTTATGCGGGAATTGCGTTAACACTTGTGCGGGTTCGCGTGAACACTAGTGTGGGGATTGCGTTAACACGTGTGCGGGTTTGCGTGAACACTCGTGCGGGGATCGCCCAAACAGTGGTGTGAGGATAATCTCCTTTATAGTTCTATTCATCACGGTTGAAGATGGTGAGTTAGATATTTGTGTCTTTCAAGACCCTCCCTTTGGGGCGCGCAACACCTGAACGTCTTTGCAGGCATCACCGTGGGCATGCTTGCTTCTTCACATCGTCAGTTGAATTACTTCTTTCAACCAGTTAAACAATTCTGTTTATATCAAAACTATTAGACCGCCCAACGCTTCCTTTCTAGCATGAATCACTTCGTCTGGTTGTACGAGGAAGCATTAATGAAAATGATCGGACTAAATTATTTTCAATGTGATGACGTTGATAATTAAAACGGTATTTCCCGTCGAAAGACCGTTACCCACCGGTGTTCAAAGTAGACGGTGAAAGAACGAATTTCCCCGCACACTTCCATCTCAGCGTGTTGCCAGCGTGTCATTTCTACCAGCCTAGTATTGAAGCATAAATTACACAAGGAGAGATGGTACAGTCGAACGCAACGAGAAATGAGTAAATAGGGTATCTGCCATTGCAAAATAGTTACATGTGCAATATTCTTCACGCTGACTTCGATAAAAGTTGAACGAAGAACTTGATGTGTTCTGAGTATGGTAATAAAAATTATGCAGCACAGATTATGTTCGAGAATGTTGCAAGACTCCCACTACATATATCATTCATGTTTTTTAGCCATCTTCTTAAAACTGAATTTATCGTTTTGATGAAGTACTTATTTACAGGTGTTCGAAGTCGGTGTAATTAAACAAATAAATATTGTAAGCAATATGGGCCAGTGTCATTACACACAAATCGTGACTGTGAAATATTTTGCTAGGGCTACCGGCAAAATAGCGAAGATAACGTCGTTCAAATGAAAAAAAAAAATACTGATGCTTGTATTCAATTCAATGCTATGTAATTTTTTCTTAAGGAATAAGGAGCAATTTATGTGAATTGCTGACCATGTTGACAGTCAAAAACGAGCATCAAAAACTGAGAGCTTTTCGGCAGATGTATCTTATTCGAAGTGTAAAGTGCTGAGATATTTTCTAAATATATTTCTAGTAGAATTAGAAGATGAAAGGCAATTGTGAGCAATGCTATCGGAAAGGAAGGAAAAAAATGCCACTGCTGATCTAGAAAATGCGAGAGGGAGTACGGGAATGGCATAGATTCTTCAAATGCGAGAACAGAAACCTAGAGGAGGCCCCAATCGTGGAAAATATTCATCAAAGGAGTGGTAGTGGAAGGGGAAGATCAGATCAAGAATAAAGCTAAGAACTTTTGGGAAAAATTGTGACAAGAAAGAGAACCTTGGAAGGGTACCACTTGCCCTGTGTTACTTTAGAATTGGGGAAGATGGTGATGAAAGCTTCATCGCGCAGAAGTTCAAGCAGGTGCTTAGGACACTGAAGGAAGAAAAAGGCGACGGGTCTTGACAGTATCTCGTACAATATGAAGTGGGAAGCGGGGGAAGTAGATGGTATAGAGCTTTGGGTTCTTTTAAACTGGATATTTAGGAGAGAGTTCCTCAAGAATAGGCAGAAACTAAGGGGAAATTTTTATACATAGGAGGCTATAAACATAGTAGGGAAACTAAGACCTATCGACAAAGAACACTAACAAACACTTATGGGAAAAAAATTGCGCTTTTCTGCAGGACAGCAGGGCAGGTAATGCAGAGGAGTTGGGTATCTTTGGGAGAATCGAAATGGCATCATAAAGAATCGGAGAGGCACGGATGACTTGCGTGTTGGAAAAATAATTGATAGATATAAAAGAATGGGACAAAAGATGTACACGTGTTTCCTTGACGTAGAGAAAGCTTATGATACCCCCTATTGGCAGATATCTCTGCTGGTATTGCTAGACTTATCGAAAGCATTTGACAGTGTAAACCATACAATTCTTTTTTGCAAACTCCGCAACATCGGAATTGACCCTACTTGGTTCAAAAGTTATCTCATAAATCGACAACAATCAGTTAAACTCGATAACGCAACTATGTCAAATTCGGCTACAGTTTGCTTCGGGGTCCCTCAAGGTTCGATACTTGGCCCTTGTTGTTCCTGGTTTTTGTAAATGACATCGACTGTAAATTACCAAAAAATCAAGCGAAAATGATAATGTACGCCGATGATGTTCAAATATTGCTTTCCGAAAGCCGTCTGATCTGAATGCACTGAAAGATGACGCTGAGACAGCTGCAACAAATCTGAAATCTTGGTATGATAAAAATGGACTCAAGCTCGACTCTGAAAAAAACAAAATGCATCATGTTCGGCTCAAACTCAAAAAGAAAAGCAGTTCCAATGAATTTCTCTATCAGGATTGGCAAATCTGACATTCCTGTTGAAGACAAAGTTATAATTCCGGGAGTATGGTTTGATCCCGATCTTTCCTTCAAACACCACGTAACTACTCTGTGTTCCAAGCTGAATGGAACACTTCTGTTCCTAAACTCTGCAAAAAAGAATTGGATTTCAATTCAAGATTACTGATTGTCCACGCTTTAATATTTTCTCACATTAACTACTGTCTTTCAATTTTTGGGAAATGCACCAAAACCCAAAGAGAGAGTGTACAACGTTGTATAAACTTTGCAGCAAGAATAACATGCGATGGGAACCACAGAAAACGGGACCACGTCAGTCCTCTCCTCGAAAAATTACAGTGGCTCAATATAGACAACAAACTGACACTCCATGAGTCGATCAGAATTCATAAAAAATTTCTAGAAAAACATTCAATCGGCAGCCAAAGGCACATATATTCTCGAGGTGAAAAGAACAATCGATTCACAAGAAATAATGAAACTCTGCACGTTGAACATAGGAAAACAGAAACTGCCTGTCGAGCTTTTTCGATTACTGGACCAAAATCCTGGAACAACCTCCCAACATGTCTCAAAAATCTTGAATCCAACAAGTCCTTCAAGAATAGGCTTAATGAACATCTATTGACCGATCAATTCAAAACGGTAACTTTGCCAACAAACACAGCTAAATGCATAATACCAATAACAAGGAAACGCATTTATGTTCATGAACGACCACCACCATAACTCTCAACATTGAGACACCATCTAATCGTTTTTACCCAGACGATACATATGCTTGCTATGTTGTTAGCGATCTCAATTGTCTTTGCCAAGTTACCATAAGTGTTAACTAGCATTTTGTCTATTTCTATGTTTTAAATGTTTCAGTCGTTTTAGTTTAATTAAAATACGAACTCAGTTTTCTCGAGGAACGATTGGCAGCGTCTAACTTGACAACGGCTTACTCGATTCATATATAATTCATTGATTTATTTCTAACTACTACCGTACCATTTTTGATGATACAATCCTTGCCTTATAAGCTAGTATTTTGCTTTGTTTTCTATAACAGATGTATATTCATCCAACTTGTGTACTCCAACATTGTATCATTTCTGATTGTCAATCATTTAATCATTTCCTAGCGGTCTTGAAGTGTGTATATTGAATATTCAATTGTTTGACGCGTTTTTTTTTTGTGTGTGTACAACTTATGTCGCCTATTCAACCCTTCATTATTAATACAATGGTTTAGACCCATCCTTACAATAAGTTAGTGCTTTTCGATTTTCCCAACCCTATATTGCATTCATATTCTTCGTATAATTCATGTTATCCATCCATATCTTTGTCATCGTACAATAATGTAGTCTACTCATTACAAATGCTAGCACATTTTGATGTCCCAACCCCATGTTCTCAGGACTCTAACCACATGCATGCGTGATTTGCAACCACATGTACTTGTTATTTTCCACACCCAAGTATTTCGTTGTTTATCAGCCCCCAAGTACTTTTATTTTCTCAACCGCGCCTGTCACCGTTTTTTCCAAAGCTATGTAGTCGGATTTGTTTTTCTTTTGTCAAAATAGACATTTCTGTATGTGCATAGATGATACTATTGTAAATAATATTTCGCTCCATGTAATCCGAACCGGCGGCCCCTAGAGATGAGCAGTGACATATTCAAATTGAACTTTCGAAGAACGATAGGTAGCTCCCAGCTTTGACAGAGGCCAACTCGACGAGAATATAACTTATTGAATCATATCTACCATTTACCGTATAATTTTTTAAAATACAATCATTGTCACATAAGATAATATTGTGCTTCATCTTCTATAACAGCAGTATATTAATTCGGTTTCTGTACTCCAGTATCGAATTATTCTGATCGTCAATCATTGGATCATTTCCTAGCGGTCATGAAGTGTATATATTTCAGTGATATGTATATATTTTATGAATAACTTATGTAGTCTATTCAACACTTCATTATTTCATACAATGTGTTATACATATCTTTACAATATGTTAGCGCATTTCGTCATGAAATATGTATATCCAGTGCTATGTATATATTTTATGTACAATTTATGTCACCTATTCAACCCTTTAGTGTTCATATCTTTCATCATCTTTGCAATGTGTTAGCGCATTTCGATTTCCCAACCCTGTGTTCTCAGGATTTCTTGCCCCATGTGTTGGCGGTTTTCCCAATCCTATGTATTTCGTAATTTTACCGACCCCATGTATTTCGTGATCGCCCCACTCCATGTATTTCGTGCCAGGCATTCCTGATTCTTACCTCAAATAAGAAGTTGGCTGTCGATCATTTATTATAATATTATAATTTACAATCGGTCGCATGAAATCAGATTCAGCGGCAAATTTCGAATTGAATTTTTCGTTTACGTTAATTCAAATAGTGTTCACATCAATAAGTTTTATGTGTACTATTTTGAAAAAAGGAAAGCCCATTACCAAATGATAGATGTAAAGGTTTTAATAATAATTTAATAACTATACTGATTGTCATTCATATATGTAGGTATGTGTGTGCACATATGAATGTGTATTATACTGATTGTCATCCATTCAAGGAGTTGGGTGTGTGCACATAGGAATGTGTATTATACTGATTGCCATCCATATAAGTAGGTAGGTGCGTGCACTTATGAATGTGTATTAAACTGATTGTCTTCCATGTATGTAGGCAGGTGTGTGCACATATGAATGTGTATTACACTTTTCGTCATCCATATATGTAGGTAGTCGTGTGCACATTTGAATGTGTATTTATATGTGTACATGTATGATGGTAGATTGTGAATTCCATTCAGTTCGATGAAGGCGAGCCAGCAGCACTCTGGAAAAGAGTTGCGATGTATTATTTTCCGATTTATCAAACTCATGCACATGTTTTTTTTTAGATTTTCAATAACATATATTGTGAATCATGTTCTGGAACATGATGTAGCTACAAACCGCCCGCCGACAGATGCGCTGTCACGAATTCACTTCATCTCTCTTTTCGCTAATTCATACAGCGCATATAAAAACTAAGTTTGATGTATTATACCTAGGTATTGAAAACCCATTGCTAGACGATGGAATTGAAAGATTTAAAAATAATAAAAAAATATATATTATAGGAACCGACTGTGAGAAGTGCTGAGAAGCTTAGTGTATGGTCAGAAACCAATCAGCATCACCGAGTTCTTGTAAAATGAAACAAGAGCTCGTTTGGAGTAAAAAAAGGGGCCAGAGAAGGATGTAGTATGGCACTTTTTGTTCAGTTTATATACAGACGAATTAGTGGCAATATTAGGCCATCTGGGCTAGGGGTAAATTTGGACGTTCCAGCAACGGACCCCAGAAGTCCTACTGCTAGGTCCGTAGCACTCGGAAAACGGAATCTGGTAGTCCTAGTCTTTGCTGACGATACTGTGTTAGTGGCAAGGGATCGGAAAACCTTGCATAGGATGTTAGATAACACCAGCAACTTTGGCAGCGACTTAGGAGTCCGTTTCAGCAAGGAGAAAAGCTCGGTCATGGTGGGTAATAGGGACGGTCATGATGAGGGACAGACGTGGCAGCTCGTAGGGGTGAAAATTGACCCTGGGTAGGTATAGAGCTAATAAAAACGAAGTGATTATGAGTCTTTGGAAAGAAATGATGGTCCCTAGCATTATGTATAGGATGAAGGCGCTAGGTTATACACATGGAAAATTTCAGGGGCGAAAGAAGGTTCAAAATGGGGTGGTGAGAGTGGGTCTTCGTGCAAATGCTTTGTTGTGACTGAAGCAATATGAAGGGAAATAGGGGAAAGCTTCTTCGATGAGAAAGCCGCAAAATTTAAACCAATAAAGGAAAATAGGTGGGCAAAGAAGGTATATAGATGAGGTAAAGAGAAATGTTCTCGTAAATATCGTTCTAGTAGCGTTGAAAGATGTTAGGCAATTGTGAGCACTGCTATCAGAGAGGGAGAAAAAAAAGTTGTCACTGCTGATATAGAAAATGGAAAATGAAGAAACAGAATGGAACCGATTCTTCAACGCCAAGGACAGAAACCTGGAGGAAGCCCCAATCGAGGAAATATTCATCAAAGGAGTTGTCGTGATGGGGGAAGATTCGATCAAGAATAATGTGAAGGACTTCTGGAATGAGATAGGGACAAAAAAGAGATCCCTGAAAGGTTACAACTTGCCCTGGGGTACTTTAGAATTGGGGAAGAGGGTGATGAAAGCTCCATCGCCGAGGTGATTAGGAAACTGAACGAAGGGAAAACCGCCGGGCCTTGACAGTATCTCGGCGGGTCCTGACAGTATTGGAGAGACAATTATACGATGATGGAGAAGTTTGAAACGAAGCAAGCTTTAGGGATCTGGGCGGATATGATGGAAAACTTTTATGTGCCTACAGGGAGAATTGAGAATATGGAAAGGGAAATGAGAAGATGAGAAAGGAAAAAATTTAAGGAAAAAGTTGATACGAGAGTTGAAAGGATTGGGGACGATAAAACATCACTCAGCTTGTACGAAAGGGAACTGCTGAAAGGCCAAATCATGGATCGTTACGGGCCTCAGTGTTTTTCAAGGTGAGGACGAGAGGGAGTTTGGACGTACGTGCCAGAACCTGCATGTGGAATTTGATAAGAGATCGATGTGGACCAAAGTGGGATCAGTGAAACCTCCTCTGCTTAGGTGTAACTTCTACTAGAGGGAGAGAAGTTAATTGACTCAAGCAGTGGGGGCGATGGTGAGGAGGCAGGCGTGGCATAGCATGGGGGCTGGTGTATGGGAAAAGAAGGAGCAAAGACAGTAAATCGGAGCCGGAATGACTGAATAATAACCCCGGGGGAAGGGGGTTATTATTCAGCCTTCCCTCACCATTCTTGGTCAGGACCGACTGCCTACTTTTTTCCTATTTATTTAGATAAATAAGTTTCAAGTTCTCTGGATGGGCTTTTGACTCCATTTTCTTTATTTGTTTATGCTTGTTTTGCACCACACTTAGTAGGAACATTCATATCACACCCTGTCCCGTGATCTTCAAATATTATTTGCCTTTCTCATCACAACGATTCGGAGTTTATGTTTTCATTTCCGAGGCACGCAGGTTTTATGAAGCAGTTTTTGTTTATAATAGGAGTTTATAACCCCTCCCCTCATTCTCTCTCCCCCTTCCCCTCTTCTCGCCGGAAAGTGTCCTTGGTTTTTAGGTAATCTTTGGTTTGCTTTTAACTCCAACTCTACCTTCTTCCACCTCATGTGTACTCTGGCTAGTACTGGTATAAAAATCAGATCAGTCATCGCAAGGGTTAACCCAACAACGACAACAGCAGCAGTCTCAGCTTTGGACGCCGGTGGGTCACCGTTTTTCGACGTTACCCTTTATGCCATTTCAACCCGTACTACGGTAAAGAAAATTTACTGTGATCATCAGAATAATTCGTTTATTTTTGTTAACATTAATGGTGCGCGCACTGAAACTAAAACATTATCAGCCGGAATTCTGTTCACTGGCATCGAACCCACGAGCAATGAAGTGAAGAGGACATACTTTGTTGGCTATTGAGCCATGCAGCATAGATCATTATTCAACAGAAGCCGGTGATAGTCTCAAACAGCCAAGCTTAAAGGTGCCATAAATTTCGCGCCATCGAGATTCTGTTTACGATTTATATCGGCAACATATGGTCCATTCAATAACATGACTGTCGTTTAAAGCGTCAAAATTGTCTAATGTAATTTCCGGAGCTTATTAACAATTATCATCTGAAGAAATGCGCACGAATGACTAGCGTTTTGAAGAAGAATAACATTTTGCCATTCTGCTTGTGTGAACACGGATCTAGTACTATTACTACTCAGCGCTGCCATCTCCCCGAGCTAGTGAACAGGTGGTTGTTGGTAAGCAATCGTTTGGCTTTCTAACAATAT
>SDVV010025080.1:0-12481 GCA_016164225.1 Gammarus roeselii
GTAAGTTCCAATACACAAGTGACGTAAGTGTTGGCTACATACCCGATTGTTTGATTCGAAGGTGTAAACCAGTGTCAATTATCAAAATGTGTATTATAATGGATAGAAGTGTATGTTAAATGTGGGAAGGGAAATAATCCCCACACAACTTGTGTATGTTAACTACATGTTTTCTCTTTGTTCTAGGCTCCAGCACAGATTCACAGCCATAATAACAAACAACGGGTGGTTTCATTGTTGCGTGCATGGCTGAGAATTGGTACATTTCGCCTTCTTCAGGCATACTGATGTTTTGCAAGCCTGTACTGGACGAACAAAACTTCACGTGTCCAGCTTTTTTGCTTTCGTCCATGCCCTGCATGTAGAATGAACAAAAGAATGTACTGCTACAACTCCCATTTCTAAATGTTTTCATAAATGTAGTGAAACATGGTAGGAGCGCGACATAGTTGCATCTAAGATTTGAACAAGGTGGATCGTGCGCTCCTCACTGGCATCTAAGCTGCCTCTGTATACACTGACCAGACCATAACCTTCCTTCTCTTTTGTGAGCTGATACAGTCTAATGTAAACTTCCCAGTCCCTTTTTAGGTGAATCTTCTAAAGCCACAGGTTTGTACAATGCAATTTTTGGAAAGGTAAAGTAAGTGTTTTTGTTCGGAAGGTAAGTTAACTCAGATTGTTTTCTTTTCCTTGTAAGATATCTATTTTCAGGCAAATGGAAGTAGGCAATCATGCTATTGAGCATGCAATTATTGTTTTTTGTCTCGATATTGACAATATGGTGCAGGCTTGGACAGTTTTTGGGACAAGGAACATAGTCCCCAAGTCATATTCTTCCTTTAACCCCCGTCTTGTAGAATTTAGGCTCAACACTGGGGACTGTATTAATGGACCACCCACTTCCTTCTCGCTCCTGTTTTTCTAATTTATTTTGTAAATCTACCCCGAGATCCTCAATCAACTCACTTAAAAGCACGGGTTTTGTTAGTTGGATCGCTTATGTGTTAATCACTCAGTCCTTGTCATCTATAGATGCATTCTCAACTTGTTTGCTCATTTTGACCTTCACAGTGCATTGGAGTCTTTGGAATGCTCCTTATTTAGATTCAGTGTGTCTACTAATTCCTTGCATCCCAATGTTATCATGGACGATATGTTGACATGTTCAGTGTACGGTATAAATGTTGATGTTACGATTTTTTTTCCAAAAAAACTACAGAGGTAGGTTGATGAAATAAAGTCGCACGCAAAGAAGCCGAATCATCAGTAGTGACGAACTGTCCGAAAGGAGACGGTGCCAAGGACGAACCATCAGTAGACTGAGTTACGAACTGTCCAACAGGAGACGGCACCAAGGACGAACCATCAGTAGACTGAGTAACAAACTGTCCAACAGGAGACAGCGCCAAGGGTGCATCCGACGCCGCAATAGGCTGAACTCCGAGCAGTTCTGAAGACGGAGCAGTAGGCTGAGCGACAAATGGAGCCGAACCATCAGTACCTTGAACTTCGCGTTGTTTCGAAGACGGATCAGCAGCAGCAGCAGCACCGGGTTGCGGGCTTGCGCTAGGGCTTGCGGACATTGCGAGGCTTATGCTAGGGCTTGCGGACATTGTGAGGCTTGCGCTAGGGCATGTGAGAGGCGGACAGGCATAATTTCGGTAAGGGGCACTCCCTGCATTCTCCAGCAATGGTGTTTGATTCATCCTACTTGAATAAACAAAGGGATATCTATAATAAAACAATAAAAAATAGACTAGCAAAATTACAGAAATATATCTCTCGAATAAAACACAATATAGGCATGTTAGAACTGACACTACTTAGATTGAGAGTAGAACAACTGTCCATCACAAACAAGATCCAGAGCACAAATAATGTCTGAGCTGCAGCATTTGCCCTTTTATACAACAATGTACGATAACTTGAGCAAGAGGTTTGCCATACGCTGCCAGATGTACGACAACAAAACCAAATTAATACAAAATCAAAATGAAAATGAAACCGATATACGTGTTGTAACCTGTTTGCCTACCTGCAGCGGTGGGGTCGTATAAACTGGTGCTGCTGAGGCGGTGGACACACACATCATCAGCTTCTCGTTAAGTAAACAACCTCCTCCTCAAGACGGATCAACAAAACCGAAAAATGGAGCTGATAAAAGTAGGAAATCTTGCAGTCACTTATAACAGGACTCTCCAGAGGTTTGCATTCATTGAAGCTGAAAACTTTGTGTCAACGACTCAACCAACATTTAAATCCCGGTGGATCGTTGATTTTGAGGACTTATGTGGCTATGGCGGGTGAGCGTCGCGGAGGCACCGGTTACTGATTCAACCTGTTTCTGAATCATCACTGTAGGAAATCAGGATTGTGGTACAACTCTATCTCCTTTGAACGTAGCCTTGGGTTGTCTCTACGACGCCTGGTTGGTTAATGCTTTGCGATCCGGCCCTACAATCTTTCGGTATAAATCCATATATGGAATGAAATTCGTTGACAAAAATCGGTGCTAAAAAAGGTTTTAAAATGCGGTGCAAACACTTATGACTCATAACGGAATTCGTCAATGTGAGCCATAGGTTATTAGCCTTCAATCGAGAACGTTTTCGTTGTATTAGAATTCTTCCTTAATATTTTCGAGTGCAAAATATTCCGCCACCCTCTTGCATGGGGGATATGGACTTATGTCTCCATCTAGGATTGTTTCTAACACGATATATGGTACAACAATTGCTAACGTTTCCAATGAGTCTTCTTAATTTGTTTTATATTGGCCAATTCAATTGACCAATATTTGTGTTCTTTCTTTAAACTTGCAACCGTTTTTTGATTTTACGCAATAACAAAATAACAATTATTGATCCCGAGAAGCACTACAGAGTACTCCTCACATACTTTTTTCAATTCATTACGAATAATATAAATGTCATATTGTGAAGAATATCAACATTATTCATTCGACTTCGTGCCTGAATTCAACCCATGCAATGTACAATTATCTTAAAATGGATTTATTTTAATTTTTCAGTCATTGGTTGGTCTTTTTGGGTTTGATGTTCAGTTGCAGATCCACTCATTGGAATGATTCGTTGCCATTTGATTCAAAAATAATTATTTTCCTTACATAGCTATTCTCACCAATAGCCGATATCACGAATCTTGTACGAGTTATTGTTCTCGCAGTCCTGAACTGAAAACTTTATTCTTCAGGCATTAAATACTCGAGCAGAAGTTCAGTGGAGACAGCTTGTTCATCGTAGCGGCCGCGCTACTTACCTACTCCTTATCCGACGCTCAGCCGCGCGAAAATGTTTCACACTTAACACTTATCTGCGCAGAAGATCATGGTCTGGAGTATTTATAGTTGCAAGAGAGGGTTATTATGTAACGAGATCGCCAGTATATTGAATGCCGTATTGAAAAGTTGGGTATGTAACAGGTTCAGCAGGCAATGAGTGCAAACCTAGTTTTTAGATCCGAGGGTGAGAAACTCATCCTCACAGATTGGTCTCAAGTCCATTGTACAGCCTACCGCAAAATAATCTGATAGTTTCAAGGTCAGTATTCCAATCAAAATAAATCAAGAACTGTTAGTACCATTTTTCAATTGAGTTGGTGTAAGCGATCCTGAAGATATGGTTGTGCGACTTTTACCATTTCTAAGTCATGCATGACCTTAGCCCGGTCTGTTATAGGGTTGCTGTGCCGGTTCTGGTTGGACTACTTGCATAGAACGATTCATTCCGAACAGGTGAGAATACTTCATTTATTCAAATTCACGCCTAAAAATCAATACTTCGACGATTGTTCAACACTTTACTTACACCAAGCACTTCTGCACGAAGCAGTAGGGCACCAAGCACTCCTGCATGGAGCAATTTTATACCAAGCACTCCTGCATGAAGAAGTCTCACACCAAGATCTCCTGCACGAAGCAGTCTTACACCAAGCACTCCGTCTTGAAGTTGTCTTGTCAAAGCACTCCTACACGAAGCAGGTTTACACCAATCACTCCTGTACGAAGCAAACCTATATCAAGCACTCCTGTACGAAGCAAACTTACACTAAACACTCCTGCAGGAAGCAGTCGTTTACTAAGCACTCCGGCGTGACGAAATCTTACCCTAAGCACTCCGGCACGGAGCAGTCTTACACCAAGCACTCCTGCACAAAGGAGTCATACACCAAGCACCTCTCAACGAAGAAGTCTTACACCAAGCACTCTTGCACGAAGCAGTGTTACACCAATCACTCCAGCATGAAGCAGTGTTATATCAAGCACTCCTGCTTGGAGAAGTCCTACACCAAGCACTCCAGCACGAAACAGTCTTACGATAAGTCCTCCTGCATGAAGCAGTCTTACAGCAAGCACTGTTACACGAAGCAGTCATACATCAAGTACTCTTGCATGAAGCAGCATTACACCAAGCACTCCTGCACAGAGCAGATTAACACCAAGCACTCGTGCATAAAGCAGTCCTACACCAAACACTCCTGCGCGAAGCAGTCTTACACCAATCACTCCTGCACAGAGCAGTCGTTTACTAAACACTCCTTTCTGGAGAAGTCTTACACCAGCACTCCTGCGCGAAGCAGTTTTACACCAAGCACACATGAGAAACGTAGTCTTACAACAAGCATTCCTGCACGGCACAGTCGTTTAATAAGCGTTTACAACTTCGCGCAGGAGAAATGTCTTACACCAAGCCCTTCTGCGCCAAGTATTGCACACCACGCACTCCTGCGCAAAGCAGTCTTCAATCAAGCACTCCTGTACGAATCAGTCATACACCAAGCAATCCTGTATGATGCAGTGTTACACCAAGCACTCGCACATAAAGCAGGTTTACACCGAACACTCCTTCACGAAGCAGTCTTACACCAAGCATTCCAGCATGCAGCAGTCTTTTACCAAGAACTCTGCACAAAGCAGTTTCACGCTAAACACTCCTGAGCGATCAGTTTTATACCAAGCCCTCCTACACGAAACAGACTTACACCAAGCACTTAAGCATGAAACAGTTTTCCATTAAGCACTCTTGCACGAAAAAGTCTCACACCAAGCACTCTTGTACAAAGAAGTCTTACACCAAGCACTCTCATACGAAGCAGTAGTACACTAATCACTCCTGCATAAAGCAGTTCTACACCAAGTACTATCGCACAAAGCAGTCTTTCACCGAACACTCCTGACATAGAAGTCCTACGTCAAGTACTCCAGCACAAAGCAGTCTTACACCAAACACTTTTACGCGAGGCTATCTTTCACCAAGCTCTCCTACACGCTGCAATCTTACACCAAGCACTCCTGCAAGAAGCACTCTAACAGCAAGTACTCCTGCACAAAGCAGTTTACATCAAGCACTTCTGCACGAAGCAGTCTTACATCAAGCACTCCTGCACCAAGCAGTCTCACACCAAGCACTCTTACACGAATCAGTCTTACACCAAACTCTTGTACGAAGCAAACCAACACCAAACATTCCTGCACGAAGCAGTCTTACACAAATCACTCCTACACGAAGCAGTCTTAAACCAATCATTCCTGCATGGAAAAGTCTTACTCGAAGCAGGTTTACACCAAGCACTCCTGTACGAAGTAAACCTACACCAAGCACTCTTGTACGAAGCAAACCTACACCAAACACTCCTGCACGAAGTAGTCTTACACCAATCCCTCATGCATAAAGATGTCTTACACCACGTACTCCTACACGAAGCAGGTTTACACCAAACACTCTTGTACGAAGCAAACCTACACCAAGCACTCTTGTACGGAACAAACATACCCCAAACACTCCTGCACGAAGCAGTCTTACACTAAGCACTCTTGCACGAAGGAGTCATACACCAAGCACCTCTGCACGAAGAAGTCTTACGTCAAGCACTCATGCACGAAGCAGTGTTACACCAATCACTCCTGCATGAAGCAGTGTTATATCAAGCACTCCTGCTAGGAGAAGTCCTACACCAAGCACTCCTGCACAAAGCAGAATTACACCAAGCAATCCTGCACGAAGCAGTCCTACACCAAACACTCCTGCACGAAGCAGTTTTACACCAATCACTTCTGCGCAGAGCAGTCGTTTACTAAACACTCCTGCCTGGAGAAGTCTTACACCAAGCACTCCTGCGCGAAGCAGTTTTACACCAAGCACACATGAGCGAAGTAGTCTTACACCAACCATTCCTGCACAAAGGAGTCATACACCAAGCACCTCTGCACGAAGAAGTCTTACACCAAGCACTCCTGCAAGAATCAGTATTATACCAATCACTCCTGGATAAGGCAATTTCACACCAAGCACCTCTGCACGAAGCAGTCTGTCACCAAGCACTCCTCCACACAAAAGTCTTACGTCAAGCACTCCAGCCCGAAACAGTCTAACACCAATAGCGCCGGCATAAAGCAGTAATACACCAAGCACTCCTGCATGAAGCAGTCTGACACCAAGCACTTCTGCATGAAAAGGTCTTACACCAAGCACTCCTGCACGAGGCTATCATACAGCCAGCCCTCCTGCATAAAGTAGTCGTACACCAAACACTAAAGCACGAAGTAATCTTACAACAAGCCTTCATGCACGAGGCCATTTTACGCCAAGATCTCCTACACGAGGCAATCTGACAAGCACTCCTGCATGAAGCACTCATACACCAAGCATTCCTGCACGAAGCAGTCTTACACCAAGCACTCTTGCACGAAGCAGTCTTACACCAAGCATTCCTGCGCGAAGCAGTCTTATACCAAGCACTCTTGTATGAAGCAGTCGTACACCAAGTAGTGCACAAATCAGTATTACACAAAGCCTTTTTGCACGAAGCAGTCTTACACCAAGCGCTCACGCATGAAGCAGTCATACACCAAGCACTTCGGCACGAAGCAGTCATACACCAAGCCCTCCAGCACGTAGAAATCTTATATCAAGCACTCCTGCACGTTGCAGTCTCAAGCCAAAAAATCCTGCATGACGCAGTCTTACACCAATCACTCCTACACAAATTGGTCCTTATGAAGAAATCTTTCAGCATGCTCTCCTTCCTGAGCCAGTAACACACCAAGCACTCCTGCACAAAGCAGTCTTACGCCCAGCACTCCTGCAAAAATCAGTCACACACCAAATATTATACACCTTACATAACGGTTTATATATATTTATTAACGGGCCCTGGGTAGGGTATCAAACCGCACACCACTTGACATTCCAGTACCCCCAGGCTCGAGCGGCGAGACGCCCCAGCGTGTAAAAGAGTACTGTGTTTCACTGTATGGGTTTTCATGTAATTGTACGCATTACGGACTAAAGTATAGTTGACAATTTTTAATATGGGTAGTACTAATAACAAGCTATATTACTGTAAGTGTAGGATGGTTTCCGTTATACTAAATGACTCCGTCGTGTTGATATCTACATTGATACATAGTTTTAAATCTGTACGTTATGTGTATTCCTTCAGATAGCCCCCGTATTAGGTTACTCGCACGAGAACCGTCGTAAGTGTATGCCATTTGTGCCTGTATGTCAAGTGGAGAGGTCAGTTTTTTGTGCCTGCTATAGGATAACATGAAGGCCATGTGTTCATTCTAAAACGGCTAAAATAACTTGGGTGCCAATGGGACACAAGTAAACCAGGGGACACGCCCCTGAGCAGTTAGCAAACGGTAGAGCTGTACTCATCGAAGAATTCCAATCTCACACATTAAGGCAAGGCACCTCCCTTTTTGGAAGATTTTGAGTCATTGGGAATAGTTAGCAATGGGGAGAGAGGACCGAAGAAGGACCTAAAGTTGAGTATTAGTGTAGGCCCGTAGATCCATTTAGAGTACAGTATGTTAGGATTTTCCTGACCCGTTGATTAAAGAACCGTAGCAATTGTGAATGTTTTATTTTGTCTTATTACAAATAATTCATTAGGAGGTTAATAGTTAGAAACACATAACACAAAAACTTCAACATGAAGTTTTCCTACACTGGATATTGCAACATTATTTCTCACCCTAAATCATGCGGTGGTTTCTCTATTATCCTGTAGTCCGAGCGTAGCGTAATTGTTTTCCGTTATTGATGAGAACTTCTTTGATACCGTGTAATCTCGGTCTTTGCAAAACAGATGCTGATAGGGTACGACACAATGGGAGCTCCAATCTTCCTGCTACCGTGATACCTCCTATTTAGGCATGTAGTGACCTTGGAGGGGGTTGGTAACAGCCACTGGCGGAGCCACGCAGGCAGTGATGGCGTGCGCCCCACTCCTGTGACGTGTGTGTTGAGTGTGGTGATCAATTGGCTGTGTTTGTTCAATTTGTAAGGGTGTGTGTCGCTGGAGAATTTGGTGAAACCTATCGTATGATGTTATTTTAAGAATATAATGCTGGGTGCGTGCAACGTTATCCATATATCTACATATTTAACTTTAATTGTTCAAATCTTTTAACAGAATTGGTCAAACACCGTAACTCAAGCAAACCTAATTTGATCATCATAGATTTATGCAAATATACTGCATCGATTTCAGTTTCCGTAATCGAAAACGTCGATGAATGAAACGAAATAGCTATACGTCGATCAATCAAAGCATCACAATCGTTTTGTGGTATATATGAAGTGTGCCTTTAGTTTAAACCATATTAGGAAATAAAGCCGCAATAACTTGTATTGCAAGAGTATCATGCTTTTATATCTACCTACTACAAAAAATGTCATGACCTGTTGATAGTTTTGGAGATATGAAAAATAAATCATAAAAAATGTACAGTTTTATTACAAGTCACACAATACTACAGGATAGATCATAATAAACTTATTTTGTGACCATTTTAAGTTATGGAAAATTTATGGGTAAAGCGAAATATCACTGCAAAGCGTACGATTATCAAAAAAGCGGCTAGTAAAGCGTCAACAACTAATTGAACTGAAAAATACACTAAATATTACTAGCCCGTTAAAACAAACTTATTGGATTTAACTTTGAAAGCAGGGTCAGAGCATGGATGTAATCATAATTCAGGGACGGAATTTATTTGTGAAATACAATGGAGAAGAGTGCCATTTTTTCCGACATAAACTCTCTCAAAGGGTTACTTCATTGGCGGCTTCCTTGTATTGGGACGAGTGGGACGAGCGTCTCAAAGAAACTGGTAAAGGCATGACTACGATCATACCAGAAGAAGCGGGAAATCTAAGTTGCGGACATCATCAAATTGTATAATATACAAATTGTTTGGAAATGTCAATGGTCCGTGTGAGAGGAATATGATTGTCGTTACATGTAACAATAAGAATTACACAAAAAAGATTATATAGGATAACTCGAACAGGATTTAATTTGCTCACGAGAGCTCCTTCCAGGTAATGATTGATTGTATCAAATGATAGTATGCAAGGGAATAATTTAATGATAACAGAGCATCGCTGGTAAGATAGTTCGACACAGAAAATATCATCCTTACACCTTACTTGCCTTCTGACAGACTCGATCAGTTCAAAGTCCAAAGTTCAGCTTATTGTCTAGACTCAAGTAGCGATCCATGATACAAGACGGCTCTCCCATCACACTGTCGACAACCAAAACATGAGGCAGTCGGGGGTGATGTTGAGGAGTGACAAGCAACAAAACATGAGGCAGTCGGGGGTGATGTTGAGAAGTGACAAGCAACAAAACATGAGGCAGTCGGGGGTGATGTTGAGGAGTGACAAGCAACAAAACATGAGGCAGTCGGGGGTGATGTTGAGGAGTAACAAGCAACAAAACATGAGGCAGTCGGGGGTGATGTTGAGGAGTGACAAGCAACAAAACATGAGGCAGTCGGGGGTGATGTTGAGGAGTGACAAGCAACAATTTCGTTTTGCTTCCATGAGCTTTGAGTCGGTTACCTGCTAACCTCGGTGGAACATTTAATAGTAAAGAATTAATATGAACCACAGCTTGGTCAAAGTTGTCAGATTAGGCAGAAAAGACAGCATCGTCAGCAAATATAACAGTTCTCAGTCCAATTTGAAATACACTATTTAAAAAAATATTTAAAAGAAGCGGACCCAAGACTGCACCTTGAGGAGCACCAAGTGATATCGGCAACGCATCAGAGTTTTCTGATTATCCCAGAGTACAATACAGAATCATCAGCAAATAAGACACCTTCCAGTCCAATTTGTGATGCATCCCTTAGTCAAATATTATAAAAAAAGGGGGCACAAGACATGATCGAGAAACACCAACTGATGTTGTCACCACGTCATATTTTTTGTCGTTGAACAAACAACTATGAACCAATGAGCAAGTAATTCCACGAGCACCGTAAGCTTGCAACATTGCTAACAAAACATCCCTGTTGACTTTATCAAATGCCATACACTGGTCGCGCATCATACAAACTCTATCAGCTTAGCATGAAATGATTGAAGCAGGTCAGGTACTAGTTTGACAATTACCAAGACTGTATTGCACTTTCACGGAGACCGAATGGCCCATTACCCATAATATTAATAACAATAAAAGCTCGTTCAATCTAGTGTGGATTATCTTTTCAAACAATATGTTGAGGATAGACAGGGTAGAAATTAGACGATAGTTGGACGCACTGCAATAGAATCACCGGGTTTGAGAAAATTGATAACATGAGCATGGCAGAGATCGCTGGGGTGAGCGCATAACTCCTTACTACTGTAAAGCTATGGCAGAAAAGAGGATTAAATCTCTAGTCTGAAATGGATAAAGATATTCAGTTGTATAACTGACATGAGTTAGAAGGAGAATGCATACGTTTTCATTTATTTGAAGAGTGCCTGTTGAGAAATAACCCCTGAGGGTTCAATTCTAACTTGTTCTGTTGCGATAGTTGTAAAAGATGAGCTGAAGTGGTTTGTTGAGTATTAATTAGAAGTGAATCTCCATTAACATTAAGGGAGATTTTAAAGTTTTTTGAACGTCTACCCAGCATTTCAATAAACTTTCGACAGCAGATTATTAAAAAATAGTTGTTTAGACTTCTTAACGACTAACGGTACTATATTGCGATAAGTATTAATTGATCCGCCAATTATTAACCCTTAATTCAACAGTTTGTATGACTTGTATCTCTTTGATATAATTTATTTCGAGTCAGGAGTGAGCTAAGGAGGATCTATCTTTCGCTTACTGATTTTCACTCTTCAAAGAGAAAAAATATCAAAATACGGTCAATTGAGTTAATCCAATAAACGTGCAGGCCATCACAAATGTTTTGCTGTGCATAAATTACATCAGTACATAGAAGCACAAAATTTCAACAAAATCGTCTACTTAGTTATCCTCTTAAAGTGGTCTTGAAAACAAGTTGGATCATTGAAGAGATTTTACAATCGGTAAGCGACTGTCATTGGTCGTCAGCATTAATTGACTTACGCTAGTAGTCACTGTATCTCAAAATAAATGCATAATACATGTACAAATACTCATTTAAATTTCAGGACTACACATGAACTCCCTGTCGTCATGTTTTTACCACTCTAGAGGACAACGAGACGCACATACATGAAACCTTGCCGGTCGAACATGCGTCGTTGCTTCGAATAGTCAAGGATTTGACTGACGTGTGCATGGTCTTTTACGCTGCCTATTGCTTGTCATAAAAAGTTGTGTTTCTCAGTTGAAACTTTTTTCAACATACTTATATCCGTTACATAGATCAAATTGTAGCCAAATTTTTATGGGATGAAATATTTTTGCAAGAGAGCGGGCAAGCAATTTCACTCAAATATTAATTCATTCCGTTTCTATTTGTGATTCCAATTCAATTGTAATGTAGCGCGTAATACATATGAATTCCACATTAAATGATGCGTTTCACAATACCTTCGATTTATTTAGCCTACACTTTGACGCTAAAGACATTTGTTTTATTTTGACCTTAAAAAATACCTCACTCGTGCACCATTGTAGTATAAGAACTACAATTTGTGCGATCGAAATAGTGGTACATTTATTGTTCTATGCGTTGATTCGATCGGAACTTGTACAGATCTCTGTCAGGGATCAGATATGAATAGGTATATTTGGTAGAAAAAATAATTCAATATACTTTTGTGCCTGAAATACCGACCATCGTCAAATACATTGAAACTTGTCTTTGACTTCTTAGGAGTGACATCTAGTCAAACACACTGAAACTTGTCGTTGTCTTCTTAGGAGTGACATCTAGTCAAACACACTGAAACTTGTCGTTGTCTTCTTAGGAGTGACATCTAGTCAAACACACTGAAAATTGTCGTTGTCTTCTTAGGAGTGACATCATGTCAAACACACTGAAACTTGTCGTTGTCTTCTTAGGAGTGACATCTAGTCAAACACACTGAAACTTGTCGTTGTCTTCTTAGGAGTGAAATCTCGTCAAACACACTGAAACTTGTCGTTGTCTTCTTAGGAGTGACATCTAGTCAAACACACTGAAACTTGTCGTTGTCTTCTTAGGAGTGAAATCTCGTCAAACACACTGAAA
>SDVV010025081.1:0-12480 GCA_016164225.1 Gammarus roeselii
CAATACAACGCATAGTTCTTTTCGAATTGCGAAACTTAAAAAAAAAAAAATCAAAGGAAACAATGTTTCCTTATGCAGTTTTAAAGCTATCATAACATTAGTTGAAAAGGCATCGCTGAATATACTACAATTGAGGTATTTTTAAATTATAATATCAAAAGTCGTAAAAGGCGATTATGAAAATAAATGAAAAACCTTTCCAAATATTTACATAGAACCAGAACTTTTCCTACAGTTACGGAGTTTTCATGACATGCAGTTCATCATTTAAAAACACTTGGTGAATAACGCAATACAAAGCTGATCTTTTTAAGAATTCCGAGTTAAGGTTTTCAATGAAATTGTAAAACAAAATTATCGAGCCTCTAACAGTTTTCAAGGTATCATTTGTTTTATTAATTCAACTGTTGACAAGATGCCCTATCATCAACTTTCGGAGGACCTGAGATGTAGGTTTGTCCAGAGGCGCAGATCTCAGCCACGGTTTCTGTGTGGTTGACCAACAAAACTTGCAGACGCAAGCGGTTTATGTCTCTAGGATCAGGGCCCCATCATGCTTGTATTGAAACGGTTATAGCACCGTGACCATCGACTGGTATTGGGAAATTATTTTTGTGATAGGACGGAAAGATATGTGTGAACCGCTTGAAGCCTGACGGAAAAGTTTTTTTAAACACAAACTTAAATCTCAATTATGATGTAATTCAATCCTGTCAACAAGTCGTGTTCATCTTATAGAAGTTACAGACGGCGCTGGGAATGAGCGGTACAGCGGGAGCATCGTCCACAGGGGCGGATGCTATATGAACTTATATAATCACTCAAATACATGTGTGTTCTGACAGACACTTTGATAATGTACTATATTCAATAACCTCTAGATAAGTTGTTATATAGGTGAATTATAGAAGAATAAAAATCTTCTTACACGGGCCAACTATCAGCATTTTCCGGAATGAGTCACAGACTGCTTCCAGAAACTATGACCAGTTTAAGCAACATCTGTTTGATGAACGAGAATTTGAATTAGGTCCGCATCTTTCATTGATGTGATGCATTAATATTAACTAGAAGTGGTTCTTGCTCCTTCAGCGCAAAGTATTCAGACATGTACAGCCGCCTCGGCACCGACGGCACTAAGGCGATGCTCGTCGTCAAAGTCATCGTCGGGACCGTTACGCTGGGCGACTCCCACATGCCTCGCCCACCGATGAACAGGTATGTTGGCCAGGTCTACATGCACCTTTAATTTGGTGACCCGACCTAGGTGGGTTCAGGCTGCTCCTGAGAAGATGCATCAGACATTTTGAATCTTAGTGCCGCCTGTTAAGTGTCAGAACGATATGGTAGGTCAGCACGGTTGATGTAAAGCCCCTCTATCGCAGACATGTGCGAGAACAGACGATGAGGTAGGTCAGCACGGTTGACGTAAAGCCCCGAACAGACGATGAGGGGGTCAGCACGGATGATGTGAAGCTCCTCTATCGCAGACATGTGCGAGAACAGATGATGAGGTAGGTCAGTACGGTTGACGTAAAGTCCCGAACAGACGATGAGGTGGGTCAGCACGGTTGACGTAAAGCCCCGAACAGACGATGAGGTGGGTCAGCACGGATGATGTAAAGCTCCTCTATCGCAGACATGTGCGAGAACAGATGATGAGGTAGGTCAGCACGGTTGACGTAAAGCCCCGAACAGACGATGAGGTGGGTCAGCACGGTTGACGTAAAGCCCCGAACAGACGATGAGGTGGGTCAGCACGGTTGATGTAAAGCCCCTCTACCGCAGACATGTGCGAGAACAGACGAGGTTAGGTCAGCACGGTTGACGTAAAGCCCCGAACAGACGATGAGGTGGGTCAGCACGGATGATGTAAAGCTCCTCTATAGCAGACATGTGCGAGAACAGATGATGAGGTAGGTCAGCACGGTTGACGTACAGCCCCTCTATCGCAGACATGTGCGAGAACAGACGATGAGGTAGGTCAGCACGGTTGACGTAAAGCCCCGAACAGACGATGAGGTGGGTCAGCACGGATGATGTAAAGCCGCGAACAGACGATGAGGTGGGTCAGCACGGTTGACGTAATGCCCCGAACAGACGATGAGGTGGGTCAGCACGGTTGACGTAATGCCCCGAACAGACGATGAGGTGGGTCAGCACGGATGATGTAAAGCTCCTCTATCGTAAACATGTGCGAGAACAGAGTGCGAATGCTGCCAACATCTGAGCTGTGGTGTAAAGGCTTGTGGATTGAGGCCATTCCCCAATAATCTGTTTACTCTGGCGGGGACAAGCTGTTGCTGTTCTTCAGTTTAGTTGGAGTAGTGGCATAGTATGACATCAATACCTGGCATAATTCCGACTCGGATGACAATGACTTGCGATTAAACGTGCACATAAAAGTGCGGTCCATCCACTGTAACACCAGACTTCAACGCTGTCAGAATAAACTGTTTTTCAAGTTTGTTTAAATGCGTTGCTGTTGCAAGCGAACCGAACGAAGCCCCGCAAATAGAGTTGAAACTTTAAACTACGGATAAAATACCAGCTTCATAATTTCATCGTCTACATGTTAGTTACCTTACCAAAACCAGCTTCCACTTCATTTAGAAAGATGGCAATGGTCATATTTTTATCTGAAAAAAAAGGGGGATTTATACATCAATCTCTTCCACAAAATTGCCCGTTTGAAACATTGCAGAGGCACTTTATACCCGCGATTCAAGGTAACTCTGCACCCGCGATTCAAGGGAACTCTATACCCGCGATTCAAAGTAACTCCATACCCGCGATTCAAGGTAACTCTGTACCCGCGATTCAAGAGAACTATACCCGCAATTCGAAGGAACTTATTATACCCGCGATTCAAGGTATCTCCATACCCGCGATTGGAGGGAACTCCATACCCACGATTCGAGGGAACTCCAAACCCACGATTCGAGGGAACTCCAAACCCGCGATTCAAGGTATCTCCATATCCGCGATTCGAGGGAACTCCATACCCGCGATTCGTGGGAACTCCATATCCGCGATTCGAGGGAACTCTATACCCGCGTTCTATTCTGTAACGAAACGAAAATTAAATACGGATTGAAGGAATTAGGGATAGTGATAGTGAAAGAGGGTCAAGGCGAATAAAATGAGACAGGAAAGACACAGATTTATGATGGAATTGATTGCATGGGTAATGAATCTTGACTATGGTTTACCTAATATTTTTGTGAATAATTAACACACTGTTGCTAGAGGTTTGTCATGTTCAAAGCACCACACCCGATGCACAAACTAATGTTCCCCACACAAATACCGCACATGATTCCCCCCAACACTCCGCGACAGAAATTCGGACTCTCGGCGACTGATGATAGGTCTCTAACATTCAGGTGTACGCTGGAGACCCGCGACCTGGTGGATTGCTTAACGGGGGTGGCTCAACCCACTGAGCCTCTTCTGGTTGACCACGGTCCTGTCCGGCTCCGGTTTGAGCCACGACGCGGCGAACGACTTAATAGTCGCTCGCCAATACGGTCGACAATTTTAGGGCAGCAGGTTGTCGGCTACTTCCCAGTCCCAACTATGGAACAGCCCCGGCCGCCCACTCGTCAAACTTGAGCCGTAGTTGGCTCGTCGTGAACAAAACTCGTCACGGCAGCAATTTCTCACCCCTAGAAGCGGAAAAGAGGACACTCCTAAATTAATTGAACAACGGCGATGTCTAGCCTACGAAAAATACCCACAAAACACACAGCTGACACTCCTAACTAAGCACTGCTACGTACCTCCCGCCCATGATGGTAGTCTCCTACACTGCGTCGATTGGCCTCTCCTCTCACAGCCCCCAGCCTGGCTCCCCCAGTCAGGCCCGGTTGGCCCTCGCAGCCTTCCCTGCTCCCGACTTGCTTGTCTCTTCCCTCCAGGTTACTTTGCCAGTGCCTGACTCTAGCTCCCTGTTGCCCCTGTGTGTTCGACTCGACCAATGGCAACCCGCCGATACCCTTGACGCCTCATTCATTGATCTGCTGCTGGTTGCGTCACCGATAATGCGATGACGTCATGGCCCACGTTCAAATAACGCCTTTCTTCACACTGCCCCCCTTCTCCAAAAAGAAAATGTCAGCCTCTTTCAAATTTTCTTCTTGAAATCCTGACCTTCCTACCCTGGCCTTCCTACGCTGATCTTCCTGCGCTAACCTTCCTACCCTGACCTTCCTACTCTGGGCTTCCTGCCGCTTGCGGTTCCCTGCTCCTTGTTTCTATAGCCTACTCTGACATTCAACCGTGCATGTTCTCTGTCTGCGGAGCTCCCTATCGCTATCTCACGTTTAACCGTGACCTGGATGTTCTCGTTCGTGTGGCGACCTCCCTCTAGCAGAGGCGCACTTGTTCATTTATCCGTCAAGTGCCATGTAGTGTTTCTAACGCCCGTTGGCGTGTCGTACTAACACCCATTAGCGTGTGAAATGGTACCAAGACGGGGCCTATCATCCACCCAGTCTTCACCAGTCCGACCTTTGTGGTTTTACCGTGTTCATACCACCTTGTCGGCCGAGAGCTTCTCACTAAGCTCTCTTGGAACACAGAACGTTGGTCACCTCATTCCATTCATCACAAGCCACTTATGGGTTGTCCATTCAACCCCTTAGCCACTCTGTCAAAAATAAACAAGTATTCAACGTGACTCTTATTTCAAGATCACACGTGCCGTGAAGACTAGATGTGAGCTACGAAACTGAATGACTGTGAACTCAACACAACAACCGAAACATCACACATAACGTTGTTTCACCTCATGCCATTGACCACTCAGCAAAGTTTGTGGGTTGTCCTTTCAACCCCTTAGCCAATCCGTCAAAAGCAATCAAGTTTGCAACGAGGCTCGTATAGTACAATCGCTCATTACCTTGAAGACTCGATTTGAGTCGTGGGTCAAACAACAGTGAACACAACAAAAAAAATCACAGTAAATAAAATTGCAATACCCTCTGCTCTGGAGAGCCGTAGGCCGACGCCACATAATCACATAACCCATTTAAAGCATACAGGACCTTCCGTGCGTTGCCTTAGGAAAAGGGGGTCGCGCATCCTGACCATCTCAATTAGGTCATTTCGTACACGGAATCATTGTGAACCCTCTATAGTCTCTATTCGCAACGAGCACTGACGTCAAATACAGAATAGGACATGCTATGAAACGCAGTCAGATGAAACCAACGTGGAGGTAGTTGTAGTCACTGAAAACCCGCTCGAGTGCCGATTGGGCATCTCGATTGGTCAGGATAAATTCCTCCCACCCCAGAAACTTTATCGTTAACATGAAACCGGTTAGTTGACAGTATACATAATGATAATAATTTCGGGGCAACCGAAGATGACCCTTCAGAAATGGAAAATTGTTTGTAGAAAGAATACACACACATCAAAGTAATGAATTCTTTGTACCCTAACTCGGCAACACAAGAGATTTTGGAAATGAATTTGGTTAGTTTGACAGTGCAGACCAACGAAATGACACATTATTCTTCCCACCGGCCCTGAAGCACCAATAATATTGTAATTAAACACTTGACAGCAATCTAATATGACCTTGTATACTGGAAATTTCCCTATAATTATAAGTGTAATCAAACCGTAATTCTCAAATTCCTTCTTCACACCCTCCGACACTGGAAAATGCCTAGGAAGGGGTCAGTTGATGAATTAATACATTTATCAATACCACAGATCACACATCATTCCCACAATCGTCGTTGACTCGAATATGTAACGTAGAAATGTTCAAAACTGTCAAAAATCGACAACTGTCCGTAAGAAGGACGTGTAATTCTTATAGTTATGCTTACCGAACAATTTTAAAACTTGGTTGTGTCCACCGCATCTTATATGAAGACACCACATTAGCTAACACCGGGATATTTGAGTCGATCTACCGCTGTCAATCAATGCCCCACCAAAGCTAACACCGGGATATTCGAGTCGATCTACCGCTGTCAATCAATGCCCCACCAAAGCTAACACCGGGATATTCGAGTCAATCTACCGCTGTCAATCAATGCCCCACCAAAGCTAACACCGGAACATCGACTGTTACTCAATTGCTCACGTAAATTTCGCCGACACTGACACAATTATGTAAGGTAACAAGAAAAAACATGTCATCCATGTTATAAAGCAACAATTGTCCATAAGGAGAAAAATCGCGTGATTCCTAGTTATGCACACAGATGATTTTTTTTGGTGAAAATTCGTTGTATCCACCATATCAATACACCGCCATAGTGAGTCTTACTGACTCTAATTGATTGCCCACGAATTCGTCAGCGAAAAATAAATCACGGCGTGCTGCGTTCAAACACTGTTCGAACAAATTAACACCGACTGCTAACGGGGGCTTAGCCGTCCATGAGTTTTTACTTAAGGACAACACTGACGTTAGATAGGGTTATTCACTTTTTACAGAAGAGCCCACTCAATCAATTCATAGGAGGGGAAAGAAAAATATAGGGCATAGTGGTAGTAGAAATTAATGACCAGATGAAACAAGAAGGAAACATTTTGGATTGTTACAATGGTATAAGTGCCTTTGCTCAAGGCAGAGATGTCATGTAACGAAACGAATATTGAATACGGATTGAAGGAAATAGGGATAGTGATAGTGAAAGAGGGTCAAGGCCAATAAAAGGAGACAGGAAAGACATAGAGATTTATGATGGAATTGATTGCATTTGTAATGAATCTGACTATGTTTGATCGAATATATTTGTGAATAATTAACACTGTTGCTAGAGGTTTGTCATGTTCAAAGCACCGCACTTCACTACTGCTTTAACCTTCGTAGCGAACGCACGTGCACAGCTCCTCGCACCAGAACGGTAAACCCTCTCCGGCTAAGTTTAGGTAGGCAATTGCATGCCCCTCGTAGGGTCGCCAGATTTCTCTACGCTAGGCTGTAACATCTAGTCTTTCCTATCCTCCCTATTATTTCGATCTTAGGTGTTGAAAGATCGACGGTGGGGTGTGAAACCCGAACCCATTGACTTGAGGAGGCTGTATAGACTGCCGCACCTACGGAGCTCTTTTCAGTCGGTCAAGTAAAACCATTTTTAATCAGCAGAAGGGAGTTGCTATGATTGAGTTGCTTTGCATTTATGCAACTACTCGCATTCGAATTAGATCCGTTTAGAACCGTCAATATCCGTAACCCTAAATTTCGAATTAGATCCGTTTAGAACCGTCGATATCCGTCCCCGTAAATTTATATGCATAAATACTGCGATGGGGATAAGCACGCCATCATTTGTTCGATATCACAAGTTTCTTATTTGAATTCGTACCTATAATGTATCACCCGTTTTACACACGTACTACTAATTACGCCATTCATATTTATCATCATCGTCATTAGTAAACTGTTTGAATTCGATATGGAAAAATATACATCGCAAACAGTTTAGCCTCTCCGGAAAACAAGCTAGTAGTGGTGCCGTTGAGTGTAGTGGAGGGATCTCCTCCCTCACCGCGGAGGGCTTTCTTCTCGCCTCAGCGGCAGGTCTACCCTTCTCTGCGGGTGCCCTGTACAAGGACCAACCTGTTACCTTACCTTGCATTCGTGCAGTACCTCAACTCAATTTCAACTGCATATTTCATGAAAGTTACTTTCTCATTGTAAATACTGATACAACCTTATCAATGTAACAAAAAATGCATATATATCTAAATTCAGAAGTTTTGCAACAATTGCGTTGAAAAATGAATAAAAAGAAATGCAATTGGCGTCTGACATCTGTCTATGTAGAGCAACTGTGAAATAATATTGTAAAGTAAACGTAAAAGAATACAAGTATCACATAAATAATTCATACATTTTCATTTATCCCTTGTAAACAGCATGATAATTGCTTTCCAGTAAGAAAAAAATCATTTTATTTTAGCCTGACTTTAGTTTAGTTTTCATCTCATGTTAGACTCACATAATCACCCGCAAAAACTCATCAGTGTAGGTCATACATGAATCACCCAAAAATAATCTGTAGGTCATCTTGGAATAATAATCATCTCATCTGCATCTTGTTAAACTTATTATTTACATATCTGCTGTTTACAAGAATAAAGAATATAGCACTTTGTCTTAAGTTCACGGTTAGTAGCTACTCACTTAACAAGTCCAAGATGACTCCTGCTGCAAAACTAGAATGTGTAACTTGCCACCAATCAATCGTACACTCTTAAACTAATGTATGATGGTAGCTCTTCCAGACAAACGCGTAATACGACTCCAAACGGAGAGTGCTAAATAGCGAGCTGTAAATTCTGCCAACATGCCAAAGAGATTAAACAAATGAAAGCACAGCTAACTCATGTTCCTGGTAGCCCACCGAACGCAGAGGCAGTTAACGCCGATACAAGGCTGTTAGCTGTTCAATTAGTACTAGGAAGCGTGCCGAAACAATTTCGCGAACTCAAAGATATGATAAACTGTGAAATAGTAGCAACAAAAGAAATTGCTAAAACTACCCTGCATCGGGTAAATGAACTCCAAGGGCACCTAGACTCAGAATTGGCAAAGAAACTTACGGCTCTAGACTCAGAGACCAACGACCGTTTCAAATCGATTAAAGAAATGTCAACGATGGTGATACTGTACACAACTGTAGTAAACAGGCGGCAGGCAGTCAGTGGCAAAGCACCACAGGTCAGGCGACAGTCCTGCCACACCCGAACTAATACAAGCAACCGTTTTGATGTATTGTCCGATGAAATGGACTCTCAAAATACAGGAAATTAGTGTGATTGTCAATTACAATGTCACCTCCATCAAACCAAATCAGCGAAAAGAGAGAGTTCAACTAAAAATACTCGGCAAACCAGGCTCAAAAATTGACGATATTGAAGGAATAATCAAAAAGAAAAACATACCTTCTTCTAAACCGATCATACTACAAGTCGGGTCAAAAGACGTGATGACGCAGACGGAAGAAACATGGGTAAGGTATGAAACGATGCTAACACGTCAAACGATCGCATGCGAACATCCATGTCACTGACATCCTGCCCCATCCAAACCAAAGTAGATACAACTTGAGCAAGATGATATTTCCAAACAATGGCATAGCAACTTTCTACAAAGCACAACTAATCTCATCCTCGGACCATTGAGAAACGATGATCAACATCAAAAACTATGAAATTAATAGAATCACCAACAAGGCAAAACACGTCTGGGCTTGATACCCTTGAAAACATCCTTCAGAAAATCGGTGCTGGCCTCATCACCGAAATTGAATCAGAAAACATTTTCGACGCCAACCACAAGACTCCGCCATTACTGCCCAGCGGAATAAGTCAACAGCCGCAGCCCGAGCAAGTAGCAATCACGGACCCTGCAGTAACGATACAGGAACAGCCAACAAAAATCGAAGTGAAACAGTAGACCCTGACCGCAACCGAAGAGTTTCTGGCAGGATTCCGAGCCAAAATACTCTCAAATGTTAGAGAGTTGAAGGCTCCAACGGAGGTTGTTGTTGCTTCAAGATGAGATACTCTCAAATGTTACTATGTAAACGCTAGAGGTCTCCGAGACAAAATCGACGAATTGGGAATCCTCGCAATTAACGGAGAGATCGACATAATAGCCATCACCGAATTATGGATAAAATCGATCATCAGAAATTATCTGGGCAAATTCACTCTCCCGGGTTTTTCACTATTTCACATAGATAGTCGATGCCATAAGGGTGGAGGAGTATTGTTTCTATATAATATAATAGAAGTATATTCCAAGTAGCAGACACGACATGGTATCAATTCAAGTAGTCGGTAAACATATGAAGTGTCAAATCACACTAACTAGTTTATCGTCCTCCCAAGAGCATTGTCGCAGATGATATCGATCTTTACAACACCCTCGTCGATGTCGTCAGAACACAAAACAGTATAGTGCTTGGAGGCTTCAATATTCCAGACATCGATTGGGAAACAGAAGAATGTACTGCCACTGGCCAAAGCCTGATTGATTTTGCTGACAATAAGTTTATGACCCAAATAGTAAAGACAACTACAAGAGGTAGCAATATTCTTGATCTTCTATTTAGTGCAAGCGACTTTCATGTCACGAACGTCAAAGTGGGCGAACAATAGGAACTAGCGACCACAACTGTATTAGTTTTATGATTGAGCTCGAGTTGAAAACGTCAATTAACTGCGATAAAGTCCCTAACTTTTAATTAGCTAACTTTTGATAGCTTAAGAGAGGCAATGGTGTCAGCAAATATCCCTCTCGGACAAGATGTCAATCGATCGCTAAACAATGTTTTGAGAGCACTTCAAAGTATTGAGAATGGTCATGTCTTGAACAAAACTCGTCAGGGCAGCAATTTCCCACCCCTAGAAGCGGAAAAGAGAGCACTTCTAAATTAATTGAACAACGGCGATGTCCAGCCTACGAAAAGGACCCACAAAACACAAGCTCACTCTCCTAACTAAGCACTGCTACTTACCTCCCGCCCATTGCTGGTAGTCTCCTACGCTGTGTCGATTGGCCTCTCCTCTCAGCCCCCAGTCAGGCCCGGTTGACGCTCGCAGCCTTCCCTACTCCCGTCTTGCTTGTCTCTGCTCTCCTGGTTACTTTGCCTGTGCTCTAACTTCCTGTTGCCCCTGTGTGTTTGACTCGACCAATGGCAACCCGCCGATACTCTTGACGCCTCGTTCATTGGCCCTGCTACTGGTTACGTCACCGATGATACGATGGCGTCATGGCCTGTCGTCCAAATAACGCCTTTCTTTACAAATCAAGGTAACTCTGTACCCGCGATTCAAGGGAACTGTACCCGCGATTCAAGTTAACTCTGTACCCGCGATTCAAAAAAACTCTATACCCGCGATTCAAGGTAGCTCTGTACCCGCTATTCAAGGGAACTGTACCCGCGATTCAAGGGAACTCTATACCCGCGATTCAAGGTAACTCTGTACCCGCGATTCAAGTGAACTCTGTACCCGCGATTCAAGAGAACTCTGTACCCGCTATTCAAGGGAACTGTACCCGCGATTCAAGGGAACTCTATACCCGCGATTCAAGGTAACTCTGTGCCCGCGATTCAAGGTAACTCTGTGCCCGCGATTCAAGGACTGGTCCTGCATAGTAAATAATTCATCCAAAATTACCAATTATTTTGACCGCTTCAGTTTGCAAAATCCTTTAATACGGGACCAAAAAAAACGATTTGGACCCACTCCATAACTTAAAGAAGCACTAGAGGTTGTAACTTTTTTACCTTCTAAGAGGAAGGTCACAATTGGATCATTTCGTTATCTATGGACAAAACGAATTGCAATCATTACTAAAAAGACGGAAACGTACGATGGACCCACTCAAAGCAATTCAATTCCCCATAAACCCATTATGTTATTTCTACACACTAGCCAGCTCAGCGAGCAGAGCTCGTATGGGTTACGTCCACGCTCGCCTTTTTTGGCAAAAGTTCATTCGTGCGGTTTTCCTTGGACGTTAATATAGACATTAATAATAATTTCACTCCTCAAAAAGATGACGTTTCATATTACCGCCCCGTTATCAAATATACCCTATTATAGGAATATAAAATGACAAAAGAATTATGACGGCGTGATTTCTAAATCACCTTAAGTAGCAGGTAAATTGTATCCTCTTCTTGACGATTACTTATTTATTGTTGCCTTCCACCCAATTTTGGAGATGGAATTATAAAAACTAAGAGCCTGGACCAATTATAGCCTGGGGTCGTAAGCGATCGTTATCGAGTAACAGTTATAGCCTGGGGTCGTGAGCGATCGTTGACGAGTAACAATTATAGCCTGGGGTCGTGAGCGATCGTTGACGAGTAACAATTATAGCCTGGGGTCGTCAGCTATCGTTGACGAGTAACAATTATTGCCTGGGGTCGTGAGCGATCGTTGACGAGTAACAATTATTGCCTGGGGTCGTGAGCGATCGTTGACGAGTAACAATTATAGCATGGGGTCGTGAGCGATCGTTGACGAGTAACAATTATAGCCTGGGGTCGCGAGCGATCGTTGACGAGTAACAATTATAGCCTGGGGTCGTGAGCGATCGTTGACGAGTAACAATTATAGCCTGGGGTCGTGAGCGATCGTTGACGAGTAACAATTATAGCCTGGGGTCGTGAGCGATCGTTGACGAGTAACAATTATAGCCTGGGGTCGTGAGCGATCGTTGACGAGTAACAATTATAGCCTGGGGTCGTGAGCGATCGTTGACGAGTAACAATTATAGCCTGGGGTCGTGAGCGATCGTTGACGAGTAACAATTATAGCCTGGGGTCGTGAGCGATCGTTGACGAGTAACAATTATAGCCTGGGGTCGTGAGCGATCGTTGACGAGTAACAATTATAGCCTGGGGTCGTGAGCGATCGTTGACGAGTAACAATTATAGCCTGGGGTCGTGAGCGATCGTTGACGAGTAACAATTATAGCCTGGGGTCGTG
>SDVV010025082.1:0-12480 GCA_016164225.1 Gammarus roeselii
ATATATAGCCTCAATTTCTTCAGTTTTTATGTTCATCTTTCCGACGATTGTTCCATTTATAGCGATGCATTTAAGGTCCAATGTGCCTATCATTAACATTATTTCAGTGTGATGGAAACCGGCAATAATGAGATGAATGAGAGTATCCTCTCATTATGATTTATTAGCTTATAGATCCAAAAGATTGTTGTCATTCATTAAGATGAAAATGAAAAGTTTGTCGTAAAATAACTTGAATAGTGAACTAAATACCTCACATATACCGATTCAGATTTTCGTCAGAAACTCCAACAATAATTGATGTAACTTAAATCATTTTATATTTTTTATTTCTTATCAGATAGGGAAACGATATGTGTGGAGATTCCGAGTGGTTGAAAGACTGACAAATGTCTACTGAGGTAATTTGTCTACACAGTTTAAATTATTTTTCGCCTGAAGGGGAAAATTCACATGTTGTTAGGCAGCTATATTTATGACGACAATCGAAGACACGAAACATGGAATAGGAATCGTGAAAATCTGGAATTGAACTCAACGAATTTTTCCGGAATTGTCAAAGCTTGTGCTCCGGGCTTAGTGGCTGAGAAATATGGTCGGGAACCGTTGGAAACGGACGCAATCTTTTGGATTTTTTCTGCATTGCATTAATGAACAACTGGAATACTGGAGAGGAAAAAGTAAACATCGCGCTTAGGAAGGATCTTCATGACAAATGTATCTGGAATTTTGGAAATATGTGATACCGAAAAATAGTGATCAAAAGATGTCTATGATACGCAATTTCAATTTTGATTTTATTGCATCCTTTTCTTAATATACTATCCCTATAGTGCTAAATTGTACGGTCTAAACGTTGCGACTTGAGAACAATTTGCCTTTCTGACGTATAATGTAATATCACCTCAACGACAAGTTCTGATTATAAAATTGAACCTCTTCGTTTATTGCTCCTCTTTCAATTAATGACCTCTGATGGTGGCTGCGCTATTTATGGTACAATGTCGTATTGTGGGAGAGAGAGATTTTGGTCCGCGCATGCGGTATTGTTTACTGTTCATCCTAACGATTTTGTATTGTATTATACTGCCTCCTAGCACAACCTTGGTCGTTTACCATTACCAGCCAGCCCTTTTCCACCAATCAAGTGTCGCTTCAGTTGTTTCCAATCCTTATATATTTTCTTTCATGTCGTTTATTGGTGTCTTTTCCCAGTTTTTCAATACCGTTACTTCTAGAGGATTTTTCTAAATCATGTGCTAGTCCTACGGGCAATTGGCATCATCTAACAAACAATCAAGGTGTTGCATTCAGTGCCGTAATTATCTCTTTAAATATTATACTTATGAAATTTATACTCTAGAGTTTAAAAATAATTTACTTTAAAGTCAATCTGTATTGATAAACCACCAATGCTTCCATTAAAAGCTATATATATGCAATAAGTTTAATTTTAGCTCCGTATCATATGATCAAATGTGAGTTTCGAATTTGATAATAACATTTTACGAGCTCTAGGCAGAACTGTGCTGTGGGTATGTGGCTGTGATATTTCTCTGTGCTGTGTGTATTCGACTGTGATGTTCTGTGTTGTGTGTATGCGACTGTGATGTTCTGTGTTGTGTGTATGCGACTGTGATGTTCTGTGTTGTGTTTATGTGGCGGTGATGTTTCTCCCAACCCACTGTTGTGCCACCGCGCACACTATACAAACGAGCTCATTGGACCTACCAAGTGTTCGTGCTTCTTCTTTCCATCTGACATTTGTGTATTTGTATCGTATGCCAAAAGTTATGGTCACACTTTTCAAAATCAGATGTCCTTCCCGATAGTTTTGTTGCAGAACAGTTTTCATTGCCTACATTTATAGTTTTTTATTTTTTTGAGTATTGATCGACTGCGTGTGAATAATTTCTAGATTAATTACCTGTACCTTGATGGTCAAAAATACCCCCGCGAGAGATCTTTTTTATGTTTCTCGCCTCCCCTCTTCTTGAAGAACCTTTGCCAATGACCTAGTACAGCCACGACGTCACCCGGATTACTTCATGTTACATCATCTTGTGGCACGAGCGTTGGAGTAGATGTGTTCCATGACCTGGTACAGCCATGACGTCACCCGGATTACTTCATGTTACATCATCTCGTGGCACGAGCGTTGGAGTAGCTGTGTTCCATGACCTGGTACAGCCATGACGTCACCAGGATTACTCCATTTTACATCATCTCGTGGCACGAGCGTTAGAGTAGATGTGTTCCATGACCTGGTACAGCCATGACGTCATCCGGATTACTCCATGTTACATCATCTCGTGGCACGAGCGTTAGAATAGCTGTGTTCCATGGCCTTGTCCAGCCATGACGTCACCCGGATTACTCCATGTTACATCATCTCGTGGCACGGGCGTTAGAGTAGCTGTGTTCTATGACCTGGTACAGCCATGACGTCACCCGGATTACTCCATGTTACATCATCTCCTGGCGCGAGTTCCTAGAGTTTACAAGTTAAGAAGTCGACACTCAGCCTTAACCAGCTGTTGTTGGAGGTAAAGAATTGCTTCTTAGTCTTGATGTAATTAAAACATCGTATGAATGACGGTCTCTCAATTTCTCGTGGGGGCTTAGAAGCTGCCGGTGTTTGAAAACATGATGCATCGCGAAATCACCTATAGTATTTTCCGGATCCAGAGGTCTCATATGCACACAGAAACTAAAAGAAATCCAGACGTACATGGCTTTCTGCTTCTGAGTACATATCGTGCGGATCTCTTGCGTAGAGTTCACCACTTAACCCTGTCGTTCCGTGGTGTTACTTCAGAAATGTTACATGCAACTGTGATCGTATTTATCTTACATCCGATTGAGCTAGTTAATTGTACAAGACAAATTTCCACCGGCGCAATTCACATAGCAACTACCAGCCGCTTTATCCCGTCCGGATTGATATCTTTCTGCTAACATTCATTCACTAAAGAAGTGACTTTATTTTCCTATCGTTTCACAACGTAATTGGAGTCCATAATTTCGTCAGTCCTTAAGTGGGCGTAGAACTCTTATTTGAGGAGCGCACGTATGTAGGTACGTGCATGCGTGCTTCCTCTGTATTCATCCGTCGGAGTGGCGTAGTTCGTTCCCTAAGAACTCTGTCAATGCAGGTACTCTTGGGACGGTATTCCAATTAACAACAATCCGGTCGCTAATTAACTTACGTTTGGTTGGCCGAGTCCTGATTTGGTTATTGTTAAGGCAATTGTCGTTGTGCTGCGATCCGTCTTGTTTTCGGCTTGTCTTGTTGCGTATTTGTCCTGTTGCCTGCTTTTCCTGTTACCTTTTAGTCACGTGGCCTGTTTGTCCTATTGGCTGTGCGTCATGTTAACAGTTTGTCCTGTGGCCTGTTTGTCATGTTGCCTGTGTATCCTGTTGCCAGTTTGTCCTGTTGCCAGTCGGTCCTGTTGCGCGTTTGTCCTGTCGCCTTTTTGTTCTGTTGCATGCATGTCGGCTGGTCGGCAATTAAAAGAAACCTCGCTCACAAACGCAAGCGTTTGTCCCCAAACAACTTCTGGCAACAGCGTTTGACAGGCAGCAATCAGAGCAGTGCTCTGTAACCGGAAGAGGAGGAGGCTGCTATGTGCAGAGGAGGGAGGAGCTTGTTATGAGGAGTCGGCAGACTCTGACGCTTGGCTAGGAAAAGACGGAGGGGAGTAGGCAGGAAGAGGAGAAGTGAACAGAGTCTTTGACACCCGATTAGGAAGGGAAGGAGTGGGTCATGTCCCTGACGCAGGGTTAGTAAGGGAAAGAGTAAGCAGAGTCACTGACGCCGTGTTAATAAGGGCTGGACTGAACACAGTTTTGACGCCGGCTTAGGACGAGTAAGATTTTGACGCCGGTTTGGGACGAGTATGATTTAGAAAATGTTCTTCTGGAAACTTCTAGCAGATGCCATATTATTTTTATGTACAAGTATGCAATTTGTACAGCCGCTTGAGAGAGACCAGTTCTTTCACATCAGAATACTTGTTCATTTCATCAACGTATGTTAATTTGCATAGAATGAATTTTCATGAGCCAGTGGTTTTATGTTCGCCTCGTCGTCAACTTTTGTGATTGTTCACGCTTTGTAGGAAACATGATTTCCCATTTTGTTTTGACATGCCATTTTCACCGACCTTCTGGTCTGTGTTTGGTGAGTGATTAGTTAATTAAACACGAGTACCAAACACCGTAGACTTAACTCGTTTATTTCTGCAATTATTTTTGTTTCGAAAGCAATTAACGTAATGCGATAGAATAAATTAGTAATATCTTGTAATAAAATTACTTTTTTTTTGTCAACGCACGGGCTGGAGTTTTTGATTTTGTGCTGTTATTCACTTGATGTCTATTAACTTTTGCATACCTCAGATATGTTGATAATGCGAATGTGGAATTTATTTACTATAAAACATAAGGCAATCTCAGTGTAGCAACGTTACTATATCCTGAAATAACCTTATCCAGCCACTTGGTTGGACTGTCTTAGTGATAATTTAAACACATATTTTAGAACATTTGCTTATATGGAAAAATGAGGTTCATTTTATTTACTGATCTTGCTAAAATCGTTCCCGATGAATGTTATATTTTTTGTAGCTAGCCTTTATTTTTTTCTGGGAACAGCCTAGCTGAACAGCCAGAGATGGAAAAATTTCCAAGTATACTTTGTACCATTGTTTTTGTTTCTTATTCCGAGGGAACAATGCAATTGCGACTAGGAAGCTGAGCGCTTCAAGATTTCGAATATTTGAAGCCCTTGTCTTTCCATGATGGTAGTGGCCTGGAAGATAAAGTCTTTCTCCGTCAATACCTCCGCCCGACCGACGTATTTTCTACTTCCTGTAGCCTTGGGCCCAGCGACTACAAGCCACTTTTCCCAATTAGACGCTGCTTCTTGGGAAAATACTACGGCTTTTTCCGTTATTTTTGACGGTTATTAGTATCTGATCTTTCTGGGATTATTTCATCAAAAGTGGCTTCTTTGTATTTCTAAAGAAGAGAGTAGCTTAATTCATATGGCACTACAATACATACTAATATTTTCCGATTAAAACTTTTCAGAATATTTTACATAATTTCACGAAGTAGGATAGGATTCTTTTTATTGAGAGCAATGATTTTCGTGTTATTGACAATTTTATTGTAAATTGATAAAAGTAGATTGTTCGCGATTTATTTTTTTTTAAAATCTGTCACAAGTAATACCGTAGCTTAGTGAGCTGGTGTATTGGATTACTCGTGCTCAGAGAACCTTCAGTGAGCTGGTGTTTTGGATTACTCGTTCTCAGAGAACCTTCAGTGAGCGGTGTATTGGATTACTCGTTCTCAGAGAACCTTCAGTGAGCTGGTGTATTGGATTACTCGTGCTCTGAGAACCTCCAGTGAGCTGGTGTATTGGATTACTCGTTCTCAGAGAACCTTCAGTGAGCTGGTGTATTGGATTACCCGTTCTCAGAGAACCTTCAGTGAGCTGGAGTATTGGATTACTCGTTCTCAGAGAACCTTCAGTGAGCTAGGGTATTGGATTACTCGTTCTCCGTGAACCTTCAGTGAGCTGGTGTATTGGATTACTCGTGCTCAGGAACCTTCAGTGAGTTGGTGTATGGGATTACTCGTGCTCAGAGGACCTTCAGTGAGCTGGTGTATTGGATTACTCGTTCTCAGAGTACCTTCAATGAGCTGGAGTGTTGAATTACTCGTGCTCAGGAACCTTCAGTGAGCTGATGTATTGGATTACTCGTTCTCAAAGAACCTTCAATGAGCTGAAGTATTGGATTACTCGTGCTCAGGAACCTTCAGTGAGCTGGTGTATTGGATTACTCGTGCTCAGGAACCTTCAGTGAGCTGGTGTATTGGATTACTTGTGCTTAACCACTCAGAGAAATTTGAATGATTAGTTCGATGAGCAAATCAGTTTTATTTATATAGAGAATATTTCAATATTATTGCAAAATAAATATACTTTGAGCTCCTGATACAGGCATAGATGCAAGGCTGAATTCCCAAGAAAGGGGGAGACGAACGGCAAGTTGTATTCCACCCTCCTCGCATGCACTCACACACATGGCAAAATGTAGGTCTTTAGCGCTAAAGGGGCCTTCCAGAACCCTGCAACGCACACTTCGGGTTAGGAATAATGTCTAAGATCAGTGTCGGCAGCCGGACCAGACAGCTTTCGCTAATATACACCTGCTGCGTCCTAATTGCTGATCCCTTGTCCATTCACGACCATCCCGTTTCTCAACGAAATGCCGATTGTAAAAATCGCATCTGGGTTGAGTCAGCACACATCCACTCACAACCATTCTCCACTCATGCGTGTCCGTTGCACGCTCTCTCGCTTCCTCCATGCTGATGTTTCTCCTTCCCATAGCCGGTTATTCGACATCCAGTCACTCAAACTTCGGTCTACCTCGTGACCCATCTTTCATTATCCATCTTCACCTTGTGCCCGAACCACCTCAGAACACGTGAATCTACTTTGTCCTCCAACATCTGAAACACTTCATATGGAAGATAGTCAACCTCTTGCTCACTTCCGTTTTCGCCCCTCACGTCTCAGCCCTGTTGAGCAAAGTCAGGACCACTACCGCCTTACACAACTCCCACTTTTCTTCCATGTTCAATGTCCTACAGCTCATCACACTCTTCACCGCACCCAGCACTTTACAGCCTTCCTTTATTCTATATTTCACCTCAGTTTCTATAAGTCAGTCTCTCCACATGAGAACCCAGACAAGTAGAACACTGAACTTCTTCAACAATTCCCCACTTCGACGTCGTCGATCGCTGATCAACCTATTACTTTGATTTCATCGACCTTTACTCGTACCGTCCTTTTCTCAAATACTCTTCCAAACTCCGACCCTAGCCTACAAAACTCCGAATCTGCCAATAGTGCCGTAACATTCGCAAATAAGAAATGAGAAATCTGCCAACTCTTCACATTTGCTCCGAAACACTTTAAACCTCGACCCATTACACTCATGTTCACCTCCCTGACCACTCCATCCATGTAGAGATTGAACAGCCAGAGAGACAGAGCGCAACCTTGTCTCAGGTCCGCTTCACTAGGAACCAAGCATTCACCTCGCCCCCACCTCTGACACATTCTATGCTGCCAGCAGATGAAATCTGGACTGCTCATATCACGTTTCCAGTCATTTCATACAAACGCAACACTATCCACGATGCCTCCCTGTAGACCCTATCGTAGACCTTTTCCAGCTCTATGATGCCCAGAAAACGTCCTTCTATTCGCAATCAACTTCTCACAGACTTGTCTCACTGCAAAAGCTCCATTTCTACACCTTCTACCACTCTTGTGCCATACTGTTCCTCGCCCATCGCACCATCCATACCGTCTCAATCCTCTTGATAAGCATTCTCCCACACCGTGAGTTTGGCTGGTAAATAATATTTATGAGAGTGTTCATGGTATTAAAGATATATTTTGTACATCTAACAGCTTGTTATGGTATCAAAATCCAATTTTAGCTTTGCTTTTATATTGGGTAATAACCTTACCATCACCTCGGGGCATAAGCTTGGTTCACGGACCATCATATCGGCCTAAAGAACCGGTTCGCAAGAAGCCGATAATTGCTTGAGTTTTTTTTGAGGAAGAATTGATCTGGAAGCCCAAACGAGGGCCTCGTTATGAAGTGGCAACGAAAACATGTCGAGGTAATTACTCTTTAGATGATGTGGTGCGTGCCCCAGACAAGGGTTTTGGGGGAAATGTGTCGGTAATTCTGTGATAAGATTATTACAAGTTCAAGTAATTTGTGGAAAAATTTATTTTCAGATTTTTCTAACAATTTTTTTTTTAAGGCATCTGTGTTACTCCTAGTAATTGGAAAACACTTATGGTAATGCGCATAGTGTATATTTTAACTAAGAAAATAACACAGGCTCACGTTTGTATAACTAAATCCCCCCTGTTTTCAACACTTCCCTGGAATCTGAAAATTTAGTTAATGAAACGAGGTCTTTTAAAATTGAATCAAGAAAATATTAACATTTTATTCTATCTTTCGGATTTGCTAATATCCATGATATATTTAATAGCCATCAAGCCTCCTTTGATATATATGGGCAGCTGTTTGAAGATACTGTTAGGTTTGCAACATTTGTTATGAAATACCAAACTCAACATCATTATTTTTGCTGTCAAACACGAAGAAACACGCCGCTCATGTTCCTGTGTGCATCATTTATCTATACAAAATAGCTCATACATTTATTCATTTTACGTTTTTCTCCACGTTCAAGTTTTCAATGCCATCTATTCGTATGCCATCAATTGTCGCATGCCGTGTTTTCATCAGCGTCCATCACTGTTTAACGATCCCTTTATCCGTTGTGACTGTACCCTTATTATGTGCATTGTATCAATTCTGTCGCTGTTGGTTCCGTTATTCTTCTCCACTGTTGTTTCAAGTTGTATCATGTTTTTCATCTTGCGGCAGCGTATTTTTTCTTCTCACGCCCTGATTCCTCAACTGCCGTCAACCGCTTCCTTCAACGACTGGTCTTAGCCAAGTTCACTAGCTTGGCTGTGTGTATATCCTGATTGGCTAAGCAGTTTGGCAGTTGTCCGGGGTCGTGTTGGCTTTTTGACACTCGGTTTGCCGAGTTCTTTCTATGCCTCACTGTACTATGTCAACTCTTTTTATCAGTGAAAGTGAGTTGATTCTTTGTCTCACTCTTCGGTTTGTTGACTCTTTCATCAATGAATGTGAGTAGATTTGTTGCTTCCCTTGCGGCGTTCACTCTTTATCAACACAAGTGAGCTGATTCTTTGCCTCACTGCTTGATATGTTTTTGCCTCACTGGGCGGCATGTTAATTGTCGTATTGTTGCAGGGAGACCACTTTCCGAATTAGCAAAGCCCTCTCGGCTTGCATGCATTGGCCCTATCAAAAGTTTGAGCTGAAATTGGATATCAAAATAGCTCGCATAGCAGGACAATAGTTTGGGTGGAAGGACCATGGCTTGAGTGGAAGTATCACGATTTGTGTAGAAGGACTTTGACTCGACTAAAAGGACCATACCTCGGATGGAAGGACCCTGGCAAGCGTGGACAGTCCATGCCTCGATTGGAAAAAAAACATGACTCTAGCTGGAGGACCCTAGCTCTATTGGATTGACCCAGGTTGGCGTCGAAAGACCAAGGCCTTGGCTAGCATCCAAGGAGTTTGACTCGCATTGAAGGATCATGACTCTCGTGGAAGGGCCACGGCATGAACGTAGGGACCGTAAATCGCATGGAAGGACCGTGGCTCGTGTGGAAGGGTCATCGCTTGCGTGGAAGGACCATGGATCGACTGAAAAGTCCATGTCTCGAGTGAAATGGCCATGGCGCTGATTCAGCTTTACAGGCAATATAGATGGCATAATTCACATCGTATGTACAAAATCAATGTCTCCTCAGACCTGACATTTACCCAGAGCTCAGAAAGGTAATCAACGTCTCCTTAGATCTGGCATATACACAGAGCTCAGAAAGGTAATCAATGTCTTCTTAGACCAGGCATATACCCAGAGCTCAGAAAGGTAATCAATGTCTCCTTAGACCTGGCATGTACCCAGAGCTCAGAAAGGTAATCAATGTCTCCTTAGACCTGGCATTTACGCAGAGCTCAGTAAGGTGATCAATGTCTCTTAGACCTGGCATGTACCCAGAGCTCAGAAAGGTAATCAATGTCTCCTTAGACCTGGCATTTACCCAGAGCTCAGAAAGGTGGTCAATGTCTCCTTAGACCTGGCATGTACCCAGAGCTCAGAAAGGTAATCAATGTCTCCTTAGGCCTGGCATTTACCCAGAGCTCAGAAAGGTAATCAATGTCTCCTTAGACCTGGCATATACCCTGAGCTCAGAAAGGTAATCAATGTCTCCTTAGACCTGGCATGTACCCAGAGCTCAGAAAGGTAATCAATGTCTCCTTAGACCTGGCATTTACCCAGAGCTCAGAAATGTAATCAATGTCTCCTTGAACCTGACATTTACCCAGAGCTCAGAAAGGCAATCAATGTCTCCTTAGACCTGGCATTTACCCAGAGTTCAGAAAGGTAATCAAGGCCTCCTTAGACCTGGCATTTACCCAGAGTTTAGAAAGGTAATCAATGTCTCCTTAGACCTGGCATTTACCCAGAGCTCAGAAATGTAATCAATGTCTCCTTAGACCTGACATTTACCCAGAGCTCAGAAAGGTAATCAATGTCTCCTTAGACCTGGCATTTACCCAGAGCTCAGAAAGGTAATCAAGGCCTCCTTAGACCTGGCATTTACCCAGAGTTCAGAAAGGTAATCAAGGCCTTCTTAGACCTGGCATTTATTCAGAGCTCAGAAAGGTAATCAAGGCCTCCTTAGACCTGGCATTTACTCAGAGCTCAGAAAGGTAATCAAGGCCTCCTTAGACCTGGCATTTACTCAGAGCTCAGAAAGGTAATCTATGTCTCCTTTGACCTGACATGTACCCAGAGCTCAGAAAGGTATTCAATGTCTCATAATTCGACGTAATAACAATTAGCCTACTCTGAGGGGACAGAACTTAAAATTATTCAATGCAATCTCTGATCAATTTCTCCTCAACACTGTACAACTAACATACAATTCAAACAAATAGTTCCTGGCTGAGCCTGTACTGGTATACACTCGAAGAAACTCTAACCAACCAAACTATGAACGTAACCCTGGTGAGTCGCCTGTGTTGGGATGCAGCAAGTTTTAGTCGAGCGGACCTATTTTATTTGAGTTGCAGCGAGTTATCGTAGTCGCTGCATGCATTCGTTTACATTACCTTGGTATTCGTGCTGGGGTATGATGTCCCACTGTAATGACCCGAGCGATCACATTGATAGGTCTATCAGGTCAAACCTCCTACCGCATATTGGCCCAGTCAAGTTATTTGTTAGAGAATGTGCTTGGGTGTTAAATTCTTTCTTATTTTATATGTTCGAAGGGCTTCATTCCACATTCTCACTAACGAGTAGTGTTTCTGTTTTTGACATTCGTTTACTATTCTGTTTTACATTTGTTTCCGAAATGTAGGTACGATGGCTAAATGTCCCCAATCACCCAGAGCATGACATGCAAAGCAGCCAGATTCTCGAGCAAAAACGTAAAGCAAAGTTTTATTAAATCATTAAAGTTTTTTTCTGTTCCCGTTTATTAAATTATTAATGTTTTCTATGAATCTCTGGTCGTGTCCGTTCTTGACAGCACTCGTTGGACATTCCATTCATATTCCTGCCCTCAGCATGAAAACTTCTTGAAGTTGTATATGCTTGACTTATTCTGATGATAAAAGTAACCTGATGCTCGTACTAAAATATATCTTCTTTATGAACGATCATATTAAATATCCATTCATCATATAAGTTGGATACGCAAAAGATTATAAGTTAGAGGCGCAGAGGGCAAACAACTAAAAAGCTGTTAAATAAGGCCACCCACTCCTCGGAGGATGTATGAACAGCTGTGATCAGTCAGGTTTCGATGTACAGGCCTTAACGAAGGAGAAATCCTTCTACCCACCAATGGACGTCCTGAGTAATGAGCCTAGAGTGGCTACTTGAAACAAACCTGCTCCATCAATCTCTCTCCAACCTTCTGGTTAGCCGAGAAGGATGGGGAGTGGTGGTGAGAAGAGGAGGGTGAAAGGATGATGTGAAGCGATGAAGAGGCCCCAGATGGGAGGCCCAACCATTTCGGTGAGACTCGAGGGAGTGGGAGAGGGTGGTGAGAAGAGGTGGGAAGGATGACGTGAAGCGATGAGACTCGACTGACGTGAAGCGATGAGACTCGAAGGAATGCGAGAGAGTGGTAAGAAGTTTGATAATGGAAAGGGATCATTTGAGGGGAATACAATGGGTTAATGGACTAGCAAGTTCTTGAACAGAAACACACGAGACTAAGGCAGACGTTATTTCCTAAGACGAATTATAAAAGCATTTTGAAAAATGACGACAGAGCAAATTAATGTAAGTTACACGTTGAAGCGTTGGAGAATGAATAGATTACAGTGAATTGGTGAATTCCTTCAACGATGCAAATGTGCGCTAAAATGGTGTTTTGGAGAAAAAAAAGAAGAGAGGACTGAGAGAAAAAGTGATTTGTGAATGCAAAGACGCTCGTCGGGGTGGAGGTGTTTCGCAAGAAAATTAATTAATAAGTTTCACTCTTCGCAAATACATTTTTGTTATAACCATCTATATTTTTATTTAACAAACAAACATTCATGAGGTTTTTGTAGTTATTTTACAGTGTTGAGTCCATTTTGATTTATTTCAAATTTTAATATCACTTGAAATTTTTGAACAGAAGGTCGAGTTCAGCAGCTTCAGTTAAGATCTACAGCCACGTTTTGCTCTCTGTTTAATTCATCGAATCTTGCGTACCCTGGGTAGCGGTGACCTTACTACGCTGAGTAGCGGTGACCT
>SDVV010025083.1:0-12480 GCA_016164225.1 Gammarus roeselii
GTGTTTATTTCGCGCGTTGCTGGTGTTTTAATTTGAAAATATTATTTACGCGAGTTTAAATATAAAATACGCTTCACATGTCATATTTTGATACCCATATACTGTTACAATGATTTGAATGCTTACGTGAAGAATCCTTGAACTGCGCGGTATTTATTGTGTAACTAAATGAGTTACCCACGGCGCTTCTCGAAAGCTGCCACGTGCGGCACAATACGCAATGCAGGTCATCCTTGTACCCAAGTCGTTCCCTGTCACCAGCTCCATGATGTACACAGCCAGTAATTGCTTTTGCACCTTACTTTTTTCTTCTGCTAATAATTTAGCCTACTCAAAAGTAGTTTGGTATATTGTCATCCCAAACCGTGTTGCTGATCTCTCAAGTGTATAACCACCATCCGATATTTGATTAGATGTGATGTTTATAAATCGACTTTAATGTCAACTTTCTGAGTACTGGCGCCCGTAACTTATCTTAACACAAGACAACGGGTGTCCGTAACTCATCGTAACCCGGGACAACGGGCACTTGTAACTCATCGTAACACAGGACAACGGGTACCTGTAACTTATCGTAAAACAGGATAACGGGCGCCTGTAACTCACCGTAACACAGGACAACGGGCACCTTTAACTCGTCATAACACAGGACAACGGGCACCTGTAACTCATCGTAACACAGAACAACGGGCACCTGTAACTCATCGTAACACAGGACAACGGGCACCTGTAACTCATCGTAACACAGGATAACGGGCTCCTGTAACTCATCGTAACACAGGAGGACAACGGGCACCTCTAAATCATCGTAACTCAGGACAACGGGGACCTGTAACTCATCGTAACACAGGATAACATGCACCTGTAACTCATCGTAACACAGGATAACGGGCACCTGTAACTCATCGTAACTCAGGACAACGGGCACCTGTAACTCATCGTAACACAGGATAACAGGCACCAGTAACTCATCGTAACACAGGACAACGAACACCTGTAACTCATCGTAACACAGGACAACGGGCACCTGTAACTCATCGTAACACAGGACAACGGGCACCTGTAGCTCATCGTAACTCAGGACAACGGGCACCTGTAACTCATCGTAACACAGGATAACAGGTACCTGTAACTCATCGGAACACAGAACAACGGGCACCTGTAACTCATCGTAACACAGGACAACGGGCACCTGTAACTCATCGTAACAAAGGGAACGTATCTTTCCAGACGGCCCTGTCAGCTGCAGGGGGCCTCTTGTGAATTGACGAGTAAGTTCTAAAAATCTATACATACATACCCATATTTTTTTTGCTACTTTGATTCTCTTAGCAAACCCCTATCTCTTTATCAACATTGCTTTTACCCTGCACGTCCTTGCCTACCTATCTCACCCCGGCTCACGCTTTATAATCTCTATAGTTGGCTAACGTTGAGCGACTGCATCATAACACGTGATTTCAATATCTGGCGCGTGATTTTATATTAATATATATTAATATACTCTATTTCCTTTTCAACACACATGCCGTCAATAGCGAAGCGAACCGATATTTATGTGGGTATAGGATTGATATTCATGCTGTCCGTTTACCCCGCAAGCAGTCCAGGGGGACTAATGAGGTCCCCAATGCCACAGTGAAAAACAATCACAGTGACCGAGCCCGACCAGCACTCAAAAAAATCTACGCGGACTAGAATTACTCCAATTGTAATTGGAATCCACCTCTAATCCTAATACATTAAGAACAATATCTGAAATATGTGCCGTAGTTACTTGCAGCCTGTGTCGGTGATACAAATAATTACCTTGTGGGGGCAACTAACATTTAGTCTGCGATATATGGAGATCGGGGGAAAAACTGCAGCCCTTGGACACCCACTGGTCAGCTGCTATGCTCTAAAAGACAGTGTGATTGGTCAACTGATATACCCTATTAGGAGAGTGTGATTGGTCAACTGATATGCTCTCTTAGGACAATGTGATTGTTCAACTGATATGCTCTATTAGTACAGTGTGATTGGTCAACTGATATGCTCTATTAGGACAGTGTGATTGGTCAACTGATATGCTCTATTAAGACAGTGTGATTGGTCAACTGATATGCTCTCTTAGTACCGTGTGATTGGTCAACTGATATGCTCTATTAGTACAGTGTAAATGGTCAACTAATATGCTCTATTAAGACAGTGTGATTGGTCAACTGATATGCTCTATTAGGACAGTGTGATTGTTCAACTGATATGCTCTATTAGGACAGTGTGATTGGTCAACTGATATGCTCTATTATAACAGTGTCATTGGTCAACTGATATGCTCTATTAGGACAGTGTAATTGGTCAACTGATATGCTCTATTAGAACAGTGTGATTGGTCAACTGATATGCTCTATTAGGACAGTGTAATTGGTCAACTGATATGCTCTATTAGAACAGTGTGATTGGTCTACTGATATGCTCTATTAGGACAGTGTCAATGTGTTCAGGTGAAGATATATATTTTCACTTACAAAGTCGCTACACATCAGCTATTTTGAAAGGTGTCAGCCATACTGAAAGGTGTCAGCCATACTCAAGCTGCATCAAAGAAATCCCTGTTGAGCGCAGCCAAACCGCTTCAGTGAACGGTCACATCAACATCAAATTAGAGCGAGGAAGTGACTTTATGGCCCCAATTATACAGCTTTAATAGACGGCCTAACTACCAATCGGGAAGATATTGTGAAGGGAATTAGGTCAAGAGGGGCTGTTAAGTTAGGAGGGAGTACACAACTAAATGATGACGAAATAGCAATGTTGTGGAAATAAGTTGATGGTATACACACATGGCCTCCCCTCTCGTCAAGTCAGAAGGAAGTACACATCTAAGTGATGGCGAAAAAGCAATGTTGGGGAAGCAAGTTGATGGTACACCCCCATGGCCTCCCCCCTTGTCAAGTTTGGAGGGAGCACGCAACTAAGTGATGGCGAAATTGCAATATAGGGGAAATGAGTTGAGGACACCTACTAATGATGACACCTAGATCTCGCTCCTCGGCGCTAGGAAGCAGTTTCTTTCTGGACATCGAATATACATACTTGGTGTATGATGACCCATGTGCATCACTTTACATTTGTCGACAAGTGGATCTGCTCACACTGAAGTTGGGCTTGCACCCTTTCGCTGGCTTGCATCGTCTACAAACTGGCTAATGTTCGAGAGTACGTTGCTATTAAGATCGTATTCTGAATATTATGAAGAGAACTGAACCTAGGACGGATCTTTGAGGCAAGCCGCTTGTAACTTTATCCCAATTTGAGGAAGCTTCGTTATGTACGACTTGCTGGCGTCTCTTCGTGAACCAGCATTTTATCCAGTTAGTTAGCACGCCTCGAGCATCGATGATGTTCAATTTACTAACTAAGCTTTTGTGAGGTGCTCTATCGATGGTCTTTTTAAAGTCGTGGTTGATGATGACGATCGGAGATTTCACGTCCTGAATTTACCTAATTTTTTTGAAAAAAAGCAACAGGTTCGGACACTGGAACGATTCTATCTAAAGCCTTGTTGCGAGTCACATATCAGCTTGTTTGATTCTAGGAACTCTTGTCATTTTATCTGTAACCGAGCTTGCCATTAATTGACCAATAACTGAGGCGTGACTAATTGGACGGTAATTACCGGGACAGTTTTTTTCTCATTTTTTGATAATTGGGGTAACGTTGGCCTCTTTCCATTGAGAAGGGCAGGGGCTTATTGTGAGAGATTGGATGAAAATAATTGATGGATGTTAGGCGATTTCGTTCTTAGGCCATTTCAGTATTCTGGGATGACCTTGGTCAGGACCTGGACATTTTGTAACATTCAATTTATCTATATATATTTAATAACTTCAGCAGGAGAAAATTATCTGAGCTGAGGGCTTCAATACGTTTTCTGTAATGATATACTTAGGATTAGGAATATCCGGATTCTATAACGAAAATACAGTAACAAAGTGCAGGGCATGAAGGACACTCATTCATATGTCGTTCGTTTCTAGCTCAACAATATCGTTCTCAAGAGGACCGATAACAGATCTTGATTTCTTTTACTCGAAATACAACTGAAAATTGTTTCGGATTTGTTTTGGCATTCATCACAATTTAACTTTCGTAATTTAGTGTTTTACGTTTCAAGACTTTCTTAGAGCTCTTTTGCTGTTTATGAATTAATCGTTTTAGCATCGACATGTGGGTGTTTCTGTTATGTCGAGTGCTTTGCTTTCTTTAGCGACTGTGAGTACTGCAATTGTTCTTCCTGATTTAGGCTGATTGACTGCTAATCGCCTGTTTTGCGTAAAATTTGCTGTAGGAGGAGATGAGTTCCTGCATCCTTCAAGGAGAAGAAAAACTGTAGTTGTGTACATTATTTTGTGGGCCTCAAGTCTGGCAGGGTGGCGGACGACGGCTGCAGTTTGAAGTGGTGGAGAGAGGCCTGTGAACCCCTCCTCTCCTCCCCTTCTTCCTTGGTATTTGCCGGGTTCCCCGTTGCCTTTCGTTGCCTGATTTATCCCGCCTATATGAAGTATTTCCCTTTACATGGGAGTACATCATTCTAAAGCAACTGTAGCATTGAAATGTATAATATGGTAAAGTATAATGGTATAAAATATCTTATAATTATGGTGAATGAGTCTACGTTCATAGTTGATAAGTTTGGGTAAGCCATTTTTTCTTGTTTCTGGATATCCTGGGGTAAAAGTACATATTTTTGGCGCTATGGTTGCGAGGTTCGAGATAGCGCCTGACCGCCTGGGAAATTGCCTCCGGCCGAGCCAGTCTGTATCGATGTAGGGTATCGGTAGGTTGTGCGTAAAATACCCTCCAGGATATTCTATAAATTTACCGGACACGGAACTGATGAGTCTTTAATCGTGACTATATTTTCTACGATTAAATTAGATGTAATATACAATTAGTCAGTAACTAATAGCACGATGAGCGACGAAGGATATAGTATAGATCAAAGGCATCAATAACGACATGGTGACAGTGTATTCGACTTCTAGAAGATCGACGATTCTGGAAGCGCTATGACCAGCATCGACGAAACGCCATGACAAGAGTTGAAAAAGTACCCAGTGTGAAAAACAGTACCCAGTGTGAAACACAGTACCCAGTGTGAAACACAGTACCCAATGTGAAACCCAGTACCCAGTGTAAAACACAGTACCTAGTGTGCAACACAGTACCCAGTGTGAAACACAGTACCCCGTGTGAAACACAGTACCCAGTGTGAAACACAGTACCCAATGTGAAACACAGTACCCAGTGTGAAACACAGTACCCAGTGTGCAACACAGTACCTAGTGTGAAACACAGTACCCAGTGTGAAACACAGTACCCAATGTGAAACCCAGTACCCAGTGTAAAACACAGTACCCAGTGTGCAACACAGTACCCAGTGTGAAACACAGTACCCCGTGTGAAACACAGTACCCAGTGTGAAACACAGTACCCAATGTGAAACACAGTACCCAGTGTGAAACACAGTACCCAGTGTGCAACACAGTACCTAGTGTGAAACACAGTACCCTGTGTGAAACACAGTACCCAGTGTGAAACACAGTACCCAGTGTGAAACACAGTACCCAGTGTGCAACACAGTACCCAGTGTGAAACACAGTACCCAGTGTGAAACACAGTACCCAGTGTGAAACACAGTACCCAGTGTGAAACACAGTACCCAAGTGTGAAATGTTTGAAAAACATTAGTTTGGGATAAAAGCGGTATTGTCATTTTAATATCAGATAATATGTGAAAAACTTAGTAGCATGAAATACCAAGGCTTATGGAATTCTGTTGCCATTATGATTGTGTATGGGTATTACATTGTCGTTATTTAAGAGCCGCTTTTTGAGTGGCACGTGGTAAATGTAGATAGTTGAAAGTTAATTACTGATGGTTGACAATTCAATTTTTGGATCATCCTAAAAACCTTGTCAATGGTTGGACAATTTTCAATTATCAAAAAATTGTAAAGAGTCAAGGCGGATAGAGACGGCTAACATGGTTATATATAGATGCCGGATTATTTTTAAATCCTGATTTGTTTCAAAACTTGGAGAAGTAGCGAACTTTCTAAGGAATGGTAATTGAAATAATTTCATGATACACGAATTTTATTGGTAGATGATGGAAAAATAAATGTTGATGTTCGATAATTTAGTTTTAGTGTTACCCTGTGTTGACCATTATTGTGTGCGACACTGGTTATCATTTTAGATTACCTTGTAAAGTGGATTGACAGTTTTTTCTCGATTATCAATGATAGTAAATGGTAAATGGCATATGCCACAAATACTGTTAAACCTGATAGCAATGCTGTCAATTCGAAGTTTGCCTTTCCATTTGTTTTCCGTGCTATGAGAAGTAGTGTGCTTTTCTTGGAATGGGTTCCGGAAACATTTTTGGGACGGTATAATTTCAACCGACGAAGGGTTTAAATAAGGTAGACCTATTTTGTATCTATATGCTATCAGGGTTCAGTCGAGTGTCGTGTAGAAATTTGTTTCTCATGTTTTATTTCCGCGTTTTGAAGTAGTGTGCTTCTCATGGAAACAATTCTGAAGGGTACATTTTCAACCGACGCAGGGTTAAATTGTGTTTGCATGCTATCAAGGTTATGGTCAATAGCGTTGTGAAGAAATAAGCTTTTCTTGATTGCTTCTGTGCTCATGAGATGTTGTGGCTTCTCTCGAGACAGCCTCTGAAAACATTTCTGAAAGTTGACATTTCAACCAACAAGAAGGTAATATGGTTGATCTTTGTTGTCTGCATGCCATCAAGATCAAAGTCAAGGTGTCAATAAAAATTTATTTTCCCTCATTGTTTTCGGGCTCTGAGAAGTAGTGTGCTTTTCACGGACAGGTTCCGGAAACATTTGAGAAGGTTGAAATATTCATTGACTAGTTAGTCAAGTACACTCCGTTAGTGAACGGATAAGGTTAAAATTTTATTCTCTAGGGGATAAATTGTCAAAGGTTTCAAGATGCCATCAACCATGGAAGGTCTCGCTCGTGGTAAGGGGGCAAGTAAGGGCTTCATCTCCTCACTAGTTCCAAAGTTGAAACAGTGTTGTGAGGCAGACCCCTTCAGTGCCCCAGATAATTTAGATGTTCTTGCTACAAATTTTTAACTAACTAAAGGGCACATGCAGAAAGTGGTGAATCTGCAAGAGCAGATCCAAGAGCTGCAGGTAAGTGATGAAACAGTCAGCGAAGCAGCAATCTGCAATCTGGCAGCGGACCATGGGAAGTAATTAGAAGAGATTCGTCGTCTGATCACAAGGTGCAACCGCTCGATGGATGAGACACGAGTTGGCCCACCTAGCAATGCCACTCCATATGTTAGTGAAACAATAAGGGATGCAAGAGTGAAGTTACATAATCTAGAGATAATGAATTTCTCAGGGTCCTACTCTCATTCAACAGCTTTTGACAGTCGTTCAAGGCTGTCGATCAGAGTCCAGACTTGACACCCTCTGAGAAATTAAATAACCTTAGTAGACAATTGAAGGGTCCTGTTCAAAGTGTGTTGATGGGATTCACACCAACAAATGAAGCGTATCCTCAAACAGTAGTACTGCTCAAGAAACAGTTCGGAGATGAGTCGCGCATGAAAATAGCTCATCTCTATGCCTTGGAGGACATTTAAGCAAGTACGGGATCCTTAGTGTCCTTGCAAGAGTTTAGACAAAAGATGGAAGCTCAATTGTGTCACTTGGAGACTGCGGGGATAGACTGCAACAAGTGTACAAATTGCAGCTTTATTTTAGTCAACCTGCTGAAGAGGTAGCTACCTGTCACCATACTGGAGGCTTGCAACGGTCACAAAGAAAATTCAGAAGCCTGAAACATAAAAAAAGCCGTGTTGCACTGCGAGAAGTCATAGTTAGAATGGAACACTGTGACACACAAGGCAAAGTCCCAAAATCCTCGGAAGCAGAGGTCAACTGCTGGCACTCAGAGGTCAGCACAGAATGGAAGTCACTCCAGATATAGTCAGGAGGAAAATTCCAAGCTCCATAGCACTGTTGGTTCATTTCAGATAGGAACATCTGGGTGTGGTCTATGTTCAGCTGATCACTCTGTGTATAGATGCACAAAATACCAGACCACTGAGGCAAGGAAAACTCGAGTGTTTGAGCTGTGCCTTTGCTACAAGTGTTTTAAGGTGGGCTCTGAAAAAGACCCTGTTCTATAATATATGTAAGAAGACTGGTCACCATGGTGCTTTATGTAACAAGAGAGGTAAGTATCTAAGGTCAGATGATGACAAGTCATCAGGTAATCAGAAAAGTAAGGTTGCTGTGGCTGCAGCAAATAGTCCTGCTAGTGTAGCTACTGTAAATGCATTAGCAGCAGGATGTGGGAATGCTATTGCCCTACCCACAGCAATGATAAGTTTGAGAACCAAAGATTGAACAAAATTTGTGCGACTTTTGTTTGATCAGGGGCTCAGAGATCCTACACCAAAAGGGGAATACTGAGTAATGGTGACCCATCATTTTGTCGTACCACCTTGACCATCGATGGTTCCAATAGTAGAGGTACAGAACAATAACATGAAATCGCCACTGTCACAATTGATGTGCCAGCACATGAGAGCCTCTCCCTGAGCTCGCTCAACGGTTAACAGCCAAAGGACGTAACCTGGCTGATTGTATTGATGATACAGTCCTCTACCCTGTAGACATGCTCGTGGGAGCAGACTATTATTACAGCTTCATCATTACTAAGGAACAGGATGAAGGAGTAACAATAATCTCCTCAAAGCTCGGAGACATGTTGTCTGGGCCTATAACAAACAGAGAGTTGACATTTCCACAGGTAAGTGTAATCACTGCATTCAAGGTTGCAGTCAACAAGGAACCTTAACGACTTGTTGTGGAGACTAGACACAATCGGAATAAACCATGAGGAAGCACAACCAGATGATAAGGCAGCCCTAGAGCAGTTCAACACTACTATCAGGTTTTTGAGGGTAAGTATGAAGAGATTGCCATGAGTAGCAGCTCATCCCAAGCTGCCAATCAATTTTCGTTTGGGACAAGGGAGGCTGGTGAGCAATCTCAAGCGTTTGAAATCAGAACCTGAACTCTTGAAGTACTGTGACGGGGTAATGCAAGAGCTGTTGCAGAGAGGTTTCAACGAAAAGGTAAGTAACGTGAAACCGATGGATGTTTGTCTTTATCTACCACACCAATCAGTGAAGGAGAATTTTTCGACAACACCCCTGCATGTGGTATTTGATTGTACAGCTAAACCACATATTGATGCAGTAAGTTTAAATTAGTGTTTGTATCCTGGACCATCCATGGTCCTTGTGAGGGAAATCTCTTCTATAATAACGTTGGCCGACTTTATAAGTTGGATGATATCCTTGAGGTGAACACAGCCACTACCCTGAGGCCCCTTGATGGAGCTGTGGCGTCGCTTGGTGGAGTTGCGAGAGGCTTAGTAGAGAGAGAACATGCTGCCAGGGGGGGTTCCATGAGTTTTCTTGGTGCTATAATAGGATTGATTGACTCAGAAGATGGCGGTTTTAGGTGCGAGATGAGACTCAATAATCATGTAACCTTGATCCGATGACCATGCTAATCAGACTGTTTTGTTTCTCCCCAGCGTCGTGAGACACCCGACCTGGAGCGGTAGCCGTCTCGTGTAACTCTCCGGCCGTGGGACCCTCCTTGCCTGTGATTAAACTTAAACCGGCGTCCCTACAAGTTTTTCCCAACTTATAAGAGGTCTTTCGCCGAGTGCGTGTTCCTGTAAGAACCTCAGCCGACCCTTCAGTCTCTCCAGCCTATGCGACTAATATGGTTCGGGACAAATATCAGCAGTCTTCGCGATCTTCTGGATGCACGACTGTGCATACTATCACTGGAAATTACTTGACAGAGTGTTCCTGCAAGTGACGCTCCCCTAGGAGCTACCCTCAAGTGACGCACCTTCTTCCGGAGCTGATCCCGACTCCCGGATGACGACCCTTGAAGTGGATTGTGTCATCTCATAGTTTCCTCCGTATTTTTTAGCTGCCCCCCCTTTCAGAAATTGAGTATTCGGGCGTTTATAATCTTAGTATTCTAGCACTCTACCTGTTCTTTTGGAAGTACCGTTCTTGTTATGTTTTATCCCTGTTAAAATTTATTAATATAACTTAATGAAAACTTTGTCGTGTTTCGATTGTCCTGCTGGAGCTATCCAAGTGCTGGTGAATCTTCAGAACTAAACGAACCTGATGAGGAAATTATTGAAGAGCCTATTATTCCTATCATTCCTATCCTAAATTGGGAATCTTTATAGGGGTTGTTCTTTTCATTGACAGTCCCTGAGTTACCTCAAATGTTGATGCGATTCCGAATGGGGTTGCTAGCCGCCTGTTCTGACATTGCAAAGGCATTCTTGATGGTAGGATTGGATGAGCAAGACAGAGATTTCACACGGTTTCTACGGCCTACAGATCTCAAGGATTCTGACAATGCCATAGACACCTATCGCTCTAAGGTCATCATCTTTGGAGCAGCCTGCTCACAATTCATTCTGAATGCCACCATTGACCACCACTTGAAAAAGTGTGGTGGACAAAAGAACCTTGCGGATATGATCAAGAAAAATATCTATGTTGATAACCTTATGATCACTGCATTAACAGAGGCGGAGTTAAAGGAATTCTATGGTTCATCCAAGAAAATCTTGGGTGATGCTGGGCTCAACCTCAAGGAACGGGCAACAAATGACCCAGTGCTCAAAATAATGACATAAAGAGAAGGTGTGTCAGATGTCAGACCCACTGCTCTTCTCTTGGGACTCATATGGGACACAATCCAGGACACCTTAGCAGTAGCTCCCAAAGAGTTAGAATTAGGTAAATCAACCAAGAGAATCATCTTGCGTGGTTGAGCCGCACAGTTTGATCCTCTTGGGTTAATGACCCCCATCACCATCGAAGCTAAATTCCTAATGAAGGAAAATTGGCAGTCCAAGGTGAGTTGGGATGACGATCTTCCGGAAGCTATTGTCGTGAAATTGGTTATTTTTATATATATTGAGGTTAGATGAGACAAGGTGACCCCGGGATGAGGGGTACTCGTGGGACTCGCGGGAACCGGTGTTTCGGGAACCCGGGTTTCGGGAACCCGGGGGACTTGGAAGACCAGGAGGATTGGGGGGGGGACCCCTTGGACCCTTCCGGGGCCCTTTGGGACACCTTTGAGACCCTTTGGGACCCCTTTGAGAAACTTTGGGGCCCGCTTGAGGCCCCTCTGAACCGTGGGACCCCTGTTTCCTCCTCTCCACGCTGTAAATCCTATACACAAACAAATATACGTATGTGAAATGCTAGAGTAGAACAATTAACCATTATGTCCGCGGATTACTTGAGCAGAGAACGAGGGTCGCGTCGAGGTCGGTCGAGGTGCATCGAGATCAGTCGAAATATGTTGAGGCGAGTCGAGTTGGTCACGACGAGCCGAGACTGGCCGAAAGGATTCGAGCAAGGAGAGATGAGCTGAGACGAGGGACCCGGGGAGCTCGGGGCACCCGAGGGACTTGGGGTTTTCCTCCGGGATTCGTCGGGCTCTTTTGGGACTCGAGGTACCTCAGCCACCCCACTTCCATCCTAAAATGCTTGAGTGAACATTTTTGTCATTACAGTCCAATTGATAACTAGCGCAGAGGGGGAGAGCCACGTCGAGGCTGATCGAGATGCGTCGAGATCAGTCGAAACATGTTTAGGCTAGTCGAGTGGTCGCGACGAGTCCAAACTGGCCGAAATGATTCGAGACAGGCCAAGATGAGCTGAGACGAGGGGTCTCGGCGGACTCGGGGAGCTTGGGAAGATCCGAGGGACTTGGGTTACCCTCCGGGATTCATCTGGTTATTTTGGGACCCAAGGGACCTGTGCCCCCGTACCCTATCCCCTAAGACAATAAGTGCGAAATCAATAATCAGAGCAGTTTTTCTGCACATGATGAACCTGCCCTTACTTTCTTAGTCACGATCCACAATTTTATTATGTATTATAATGCTGGTGTATTTGTGCGGGAGTTCGTGTTTGTGATTTTGTGGATGGGTGTTTTTTCTTCAGTCTGTGCTCGCTTGCGCGTGCACGGACCCTGTGTAGTTTCTGGGATTGACCTGGACTGCGTAGCTATCAAACCTTGTGACGCGTTGCTGTTGGAGTTGATCTAATCCGTGAAGCCATAGACCTTGTACCAATTTCGACGATACTATCTGTGCTTACTTTCGAGCGTACATTTTACTCATGGAGTTCTGAGTTGTTGGAGGCAGGGATTCGTTTTGTCTGAGTTTTTATCTTACCTGAATAAATGAATTGTACTTCTACTTCACTAGACCACGTAGCTGTAAACATTGTGTTGCGTTGCTGTCGGAGCTGACTTTGTCCGTGTAGCCGTAAACCTTGTACCAGTCTCAACGATGATACTTGTGCGCACT
>SDVV010025084.1:0-12479 GCA_016164225.1 Gammarus roeselii
GGACATCAAAATGTGCTAACATATTGTAATGAGTAGACTACATTATTGTACGATAACAAAGATATGGATGGATAACATGAATTATACGAAGAATATGAATGCAATATAGGGTTGGGAAAATCGAAAAGCACTAACATATTGTAAGGATGGGTCTAAACCATTGTATTAATAATGAAGGGTTGAATAGGTGGCATAAGTTATACACACACTCATATGAAAAAAACACGTCAAACAATTGAATATTCAATATACACACTTCAAAACCGCTAGGAAATGATTAAATGATTGACAATCAGAAATGATACAATGTTGGAGTACACAAGTTGGATGAATATACATCTGTTATAGAAAACAAAGCAAAATGTTAGATTATAAGGCAATGATTGTATCATCAAAAATGGTACTGTAGTAATTAGAAATAAATCAATGAATTATATTAAAATCGAGTATGCCGTGGTCAAGTTAGACGCTGCCTATCGTTCCTCGAAAAAACTGAGTCCATATTTTAATTATAATAAAAAGACTGGAACATTTAAAACATAGAAATAGACGAAATGCTAGTTAACACTTATGGTAATTGGCAGAGACAATTGTGATCGCTAACAACATAGAAAACATATGTTCCGTCTGAGTAGAAACGATTAGATGGTGTCTCAATGTTGAGAGTTATGGTGGTGGTGGTAGTTCATGAACATAAATGCGTTTCCTTGTTATTGGTATAATGCATTTAGCTTGTGTTTGTTGGCAAAGTTACCGTTTTGAATTGATCGGTCAACAGATGTTCAATAAGCCTATTCTTGAAGGACTTGTTGGATTCAAGATTTTTGAGACTTGTTGGGAGGTTGTTCCAGGATTTTGGTCCAGTAATCGAAAAAGCTCGACAGGCAGTTTCTGTTTTCCTATGTTCAACGTGCAGTGTTTCATTATTTCTTGTGAATCGATTGTTCTTTTCACCTCGAGAATATATGTGCCTTTGGCTGAGGGGTGAATGTTTTTCTAGAAGATCTTTATGGATTCTGATTGACTCATGGAGTGTCAGTTTGTTGTCTATATTGAGCCACTGTAATTTTTCGAGGAGAGGACTTACGTGGTCCCGTTTTCTGTGGTTGCCATCGCATGTTATCCTTGCTGCAAAGTTTATACAACGTTGTACTTTCTCTCTTTGGGTTTTGGTGCATTTCCCCCAAATTGAAAGACAGTAGTTAATGTGGGAAAATATTAAAGCGTGGACAATCAGTAATCTTGATTTGAAATCCAATTCTTTTTTTGCAAAGTTTTGGAACAGAAGTGTTCCATTCAGCTTGGAACACAGAGTAGTTACGTGGTGTTTGAAGGAAAGATCGGGATCAAACCATACTCCCAGGCTTATAACTTTATCTTCAACAGGAATGTCAGATTTGCCTATCCTGATAGAGAAATTCATTGGAACTGCTTTTCTTTTTTGAGTTTGAGCCAAACAAGATGCATTTTGTTTTTTCAGAGTTGAGCTTGAGTCCATTTTTATCATACCAAGATTTCAGATTGGTTACAGCTGTCTCAGCATCGTCTTTCAGTGCAATCATATCCGACGGCTTTCGGGAAAGCAATATTTCAACATCATCGGCGTACACTATCATTTTCGCTTGATTTTTTGGTAATTTACAGTCGATGTCATTTTCAAAAACTAGGAACAACAAAGGGCCAAGTATCGAACCTTGAGGGACCCCAAAGGAAACTGTGGCCGAATTTGACATAGTTGAGTTATCGAGTTTAACTGATTGTTGTCGATTCATCAGATAACTTTTGAACCAGGTAGGGTCAATTCCGATGTTGCGTAGCTTGCCAAAAAGGATTGTATGGCTTACACTGTCAAATGCTTTCGATAAGTCTAGCAATACCAGCAGAGATATCTGCCCCTCATCAAATTTTTTTACAGATCTTCAGTGATGCTCATAAGTGCGTCTTCTGTTGACAATTTTCGCCGATAAGCATACTGGCAGGCATTGAACAGCTTGTTTGATTCGAGGTAGTCAATTAATTGGATAGATATTACCTTATCTAAAATCTTGGATAGGACAGGCAGAAGACTTATCGGTCTAAAGTTAGATGGTTCATTCTTGTCCCCAGATTTATGTATTGCTTTTATAATTGCACGCTTCCAGATCTCAGGAAAAGTTTCACTAGCTATGGAGGTGTTAATAACTGTGCTGATATAAGGCAAGGTCACTATGAGGCTCTCTTTCAAATATTGTAGGGCTAAACCATCTATTCCTGTAGAATTTGTGTTCCTTAAGGCGAATACAGCTCGTTTTACTTCGTGTTGCGATACTTGCTTTGGTTTCCATTCGACATTTGCTTCTTGGTCGTTATCTCCATCGAAAGCTGTTGGACTCCATGTATCTGTTGCCTCGCTTTGTATTCTTTGATGAGCTCCCTGGGTCACCTCTTCAAAAACCTGTTGAGTATTTAGAAAAGTAGGCGAGATGATCTTTTTTTTGTAGGGAACAATTCTTTTCAGTACATTCCACGTTTCTTTTTGATTGTTTTTGCACTGTTCTAGTTCCTCATGATGGTACTTAATTTTTGCCCACCTGACTTCTCGTTTGACTCTTCTATTTTGAATTCGAAATAATTTTAGCCAAGTGATGCTTCGTTTTGCTCTGCATTTGAGAATTTTTTTGAGTGCAATTTCATTTCGCAGTTTTTCTGTAATCCATTTAACTGGCATGCTTTTCATTGTTTTAGTTTCCGTTGGCGCCACAGCGTTCAAACATGTGAGAAGGTAGTCTGTGAGTAATTGGGCTTGCTCTGTGACGTTATCTGTGCAATGTATCGGTTTTATCATCTCTACGTTTGCCACTAGTTGTGCTCTGAAATTATTCGAGGTGTAGTTTCTTTTTGTGCGACAGGTTATTTGTATACTTGTTTCTTCTCTTTTTTGATGTTAATGCTGCAATTTATTTCATGATGGTCCGAGAAAGAATTGGGCTCCACGTCTGTGGTAACAATGGATGACGGATTGTTACTGATGAGCAGATCCAATACAGTTTGAGCGTCGGGAGTAATTCTTGTTGGACTTTTTATGAGCTGATGAAGCCCGAGTCTGTCTAAAATCGGCTTCATATTGTTGAATTTCAATTTCAATTGATCGTCATTGAAATCTCCCAAGATGTACAGAGTTTTTCCTAGGTGGATAGCTTCTCGAAATCTTTCTTCAATGTATTGAAAAGACTGTACACTTGCTTTGGGTGGTCTGTAAAGAGAACCAACAACAACCGATCTGTTTTTCGTACCTGGATGTTCACCCAAAGGTCATCAACTTCATTGCTGTCGTTATGCATTACTTGAGAAGAGGTATATTCTTCTCGCACATACATCACGGTTCCACCTCCTTTCCTTTCTCCATCTTTTCTGTAAACATTGAAGCCGTCAATCTCGATGAAGGTAGTGTTAATATCAGATTCCAGCCAGGTTTCAGTCTGACATAGAATGTCAATTGAGTCCTCCTGCATCATCATTTTGATGTGATCCATCTTTGTTCCTAAGCTCCTGACGTTTATATGTTTAATCACGATATTAATTAGGTTCTTATGGGTATTTGAGTATATGGATGCTGAGGGGTGGTCGCTGCTCCCAGTTTGAACAGTTCGCGCCTTTAGTCATTTGTTTTTACTTAAAGGACAGTTGGTGTCACTTTGGGATGATTGCAGAGGCATCTCTTCATCGCAGATGGATGTATCATTGTCGTATTGCAAAGGATAATACCTATTGGAACACTGCACATTTGTTTCCACATGCTTGTTTTGCTTCGCTGCAATATTTTGTTGTTCGAAAGTTGGCTTCAGTGGGTGGTGGGTTGGTGCAAGACTACTATAGTGGTCCACTTTCTTGGCTACAAATATTGAGTATTTAGCAGCTTCATCACTCTTAATGTTGCTTGGATTGGCATTAGAACGGGACATTATGTAATTCTACATTTCCAAAGCTTTTCAATCCTGTATTGAATTGAGTTGTACCTCCGATACTAACATTTCATAATACCAGTATTCCATTTCAATACGATTCCGACTCGATCAGAATATTATGCACGAAAAAGTAATTATTTCCAAATAAGTTTACATAAATAAATTATTGGTATGAGGAATTTACTGCTATCAGTTATACCTCGAAAAAAAAAGCCACAAATATAATGATAAACTTGAAATATTTCCCTTTATTTTTTCAGACATGAATGTATGCCAAAAGTCATGTATATAAAATGAAATGAAGGTATCGCCCCGGTGAAAATGGCACCAAACAGATAGGAATATTGCAACACTGAACCGAGGCACAAAGCCAATACTGATACATCAGTACATCGCTGAGTATAGGCGAGTCAGTCTCTGCTCTACCGCCCGAGATGTGACCGCCTCGAACCTAAATCTTTCGCTTCTCATCTATACTCGCCACGATCCTAAAATTGTCATCTGGCACTCGACCGTTTTTTCTTCGTCTGAAATGCCCCGGGTAGTTGATGGGTGGTTGCCAGTAGGTACTAGTGTTAGTAACTGTGTGCCACGCCCGATGACATGAAAAATCGCGCCGTCACCTGAAAAATAGCTCTTTCCAAATGGCATCATCCGGTGTCGTATTACATATAGGATTTCCGTTTTAAAGCACACACCAATTTGTAACAAGTCCGCTTTCCAGAGAAAAGCTGGTGCAGGTCATAAACTCTAACGCCAGGTACATCAGAGATATTCTTTTTCAAACATTTTTCCCATCAAATAATCTTAACATCTGTACAGGAGCTGCTCCAACACTGGTAAAAACGAATCAGTAACAAATACACAACCTCTTTTGAACCTTCTGAGGACCGGAAATTTGAAAAAAAATAATACTGAAACTCTAAAACTAATGTTTTGTTACTGAAACTCATCGTAACTTGAAATATTTATCAAAATTCAGCCAATTACCTATTCGGATATTCTTGCAATGCGCCGCATTGATACAGACACTTAAATCCATCTTGGCCCTGTTTGTTCAGTCTTCCTTTCCAAAGATGATTGCAGAATGAGGAACACATTAGGAAGTTGGATGTAATAATATAACAATGCACATTGTTCCACAAAGTCTAGCAGGGAGAATAATTTCGCAGTTAGGTCACGATAGAATTTGCCTATTGCCCCTTAATCTCGTCCTCAGTATGCGAGGACGTCTCTGTTGGCAGTAGCTTTCAGTACGAGTCTTAACTGACCAAACTTCGACCAAGCGAGAATGCTGACAATTCCATAAGGCCTAATCTGATTGATAATTGCCCAAGTTTGTGGACCATGCATTAAGAGGCACTAGAAAATAGCAGAACCTGAGAGTAACTACTCAAAAGAGTTTCTCATAAATTATTCGGAGTAGTTCCTCATACATTTCTCTAATTGGACTTCTTCTGAGTTAAACTTGAAAGTCATCTGCTGGATGGACTCATTTCACAACCATTCGTGCTTTGTGGAAATCGATGCGCAATTCCATTGACAGCCAAATTCCACCACAATTGGTCTAAATTCATTCCTGGACGTCCTCGACTGAAGCATTCCTACGTTTCGGTCATATCCACTAGATTAGAATCAAAAATGTCTTCTTGAAATAAATAAATCGTGTCCTATTGCAGTAAATCAGCCAGGTCTTCTGAAAAATAAATAGTGCTATCTGAAAACTTCAGTCATATGATATCTTCTTTTAAATCAGTCATGCTATACTGCAATAAATCAGTCATATTATGTGAAATGTAATCAAACATTTCTCTCCGAAGAAAACAAGTCACGTCCTACTGCCACCATGACGTTCTGAAGTTAACCAGTCATATCCAACAATATTGAGACGCAGCTGAATTGCACTAAATCCTGGCAAACCAACAAACGCTGCAATGTCAACATAGCTTATATTGAGTATTTTTTTATCAATGAGAGTTCAGGGAACTTTTTCTCTGTGGATTTTTTTTTCATATGACAACGATGCGATAACACTGTTCCAATCAAACAGTAGCTAATTGACTATTTTTCGTTGCAAACGCAATAACATTTGTTGATAGTTCATCACTCTGGGCTGCTTGTTCGCTGAATTGTGGGTGGTTTCTTGCATTTCAAGCAACATTGTAAATCAAGGGAGTAAGATTGCTAAGGGAAGTGTCCCTCGTAAAGGAGCATGAAGCCACCTGAAGGGAACAAAATAACAGATAATTTTCCCTGTGAAAATTCAGCCAGTACATTCCATTATGGAATTTGGCAATATTGCAATACATTATTATCATGTCGGAACTAACTCAAACAATTGATTCTGGATGTTTTGAATCGCGAATGTCAAATCTCGAAATATTTGCATTATTTTATATGCAGGCAGTATTTGATGGCATTTTTGGTCGTTTACAAAGTGAGTTTACAATATCACATTTCCTGTTTCGAGATTCACATCATGGTACCGAATATGTTATTGAGAAATGCATGTGATTTCATTTATTTCGAGGTTCATCATTCTTTTCTTTCATAAGTATTCATGTGTGTGCCGGCATCCAAATCGTCAACATTACCACGTTCTTTATGTTAACCAATGCACACAAACCCATGAATCCATTCGTGGTTGTAGTATGGACTAGAAAATAAATTTCACGTCAAATGATAAACCAAACTTACTTATCTAAATTATCAACAACACCAAATTTATCATTTGATTCATCGATGCAGTTTATCGAAACTTTCTATGTTCGACTCAATTTATCTAAGCCCTCTGTTCTGCGAGTAACGATTATCCCTTTGATTTGCTTATGACGTAATACGAACATTAAATACGAAATTTGAAGCTAGCGCAGGCGGGAGAAATTGCTTCTGGGAAGAGTTGTTTGATGACCTATCTGGTGACTTGCTTCATAAAAACAGTGCTGTCAACAGAGCGCAGTCCCAATGGTCATGAAAGCGAAATGGAAACAGGAACAGCTCTGGCTCGAGATAAATGTATTTGAAATAACGTTGTGAACTTCAATGCCAGCAGCTTCCACATTAAACAAAAGGCATCCATGTGAACTGGACGGTGTTGTTATTAGCCAGTTTACTTCACAAGATCAGAAAAGTGCCCATTACTAATTGTAAATGCATAAATTTAAACATCATTAATAATAAGTTATGTAGCAATATTTATTATATCTAGGTAAATTTGTGATTCATTCAAATAACTGTAAAACAAATTATTGTTATCAAACCTCAGATTTAACATAGATTTTTTAAACCACTGATTTTTACATAGATTATTAGGAAAGGTGAGATGCCGTTATTGGGGATGTCAGAGAATAGTTTGTTATATATGTTGGTGATGTTTAATTTATATATAAAATGTAATATGTTTTATTGTCCAAATATTAAGCTGGAGATGGTACATTCATAACGTAATGAATTCATCTCTTCCTGCATGCCCCACTTCATTAGCTACAGTACCGTATGTTATGGACTCCATCACCTGCATTACCGATCCTCGTATCACGCAAGTGTGCATGACGGTCACGAATGCCATAACTGGTCGTTGCGGTGAAGCCTCTGCTGAGTCATCATCGGGTCTTGGGCTGAATTGGCAAATGCTTTCAAGTAGCAGCGGCTTGCAAACGTAGTCTGTAAAAGTTACTACTCCTTTACACGAAAGAAAAGCTAGGCAGTCGAGGACCATGCGGAAGTACGAAAATATGGAACATCTTAATATAGTTAAACTATAATTAGCAGCCCTGGAGACCGAGACAAGGAGTACATAAATATTTCTATACATTTTTTTTTTCGAAAATCATTAAAAAAATAGTTCCGTGTGAAATCTTTATGATGCGGAAATGTTTGAGTTTCAATTGCGATTTAAATGATCCGCATTTCCCCTTTTAAGAAATTATTCATGCATATTGTACATTCCTTTCTATTTGACCGACCAGTGCAAGGCATAATGTGTCCTATCCATAGCACGGGGTTTCGTGTTAAAGTTGACATTTGTTGCCCGGCCTTTTCCTGCTCGGGTTTATTCTGTACGGTCCTGCAGAGAGACCACCGCCAAAGTGACCCTTGGAGAAGCCTACTGGGCTCAGTGCCTCATTAAGCGCACATTCTGAAGCGTCACCACCCTCTCACTCTTTAATTATACCCCCTCATTAACAGCGACAGTGAAATCATAGTCCCTCACACTGGAGTCATGTCCCAGTCAAGGAGATTATCCAAATGGCAATGACATTGTGAGCTGGAACACTCGCTTGAAAGAAACAGCTTTTTCTTGTCTCGCAGAAAGTGAAAGCCTGACCACCAACAGCTAGAAAAATGTCTAGTGAAGCAATAGTCGTTCTTGGGTATTGGTACACACGCAGGGCTGAATTCAAAAATTTGTCAGAATCTAGAGAAGATCTGCTTGTGCGACTGCAAAGAATCGAAGATGACTGATACATGACACGCAATGCAGTTGATATGATTGACTACAAACATCAGAACAATAACACAGTAATTAAAGGAAGTGATGGCGAAAATATTAACCAATTGCGAGTCGTTATTGACGAAATCATCAAACACGCAAGGGCACCTGGCAGCTCTATTACCGCTTTCTATGTTACTCCCATCCGGTCTCGTCCAATTATTGCAACATTGCCTTCAGAACAGGATCCGAATAACAGATTGAGATTAGTCAACATTCTAGGCGTTTATCAAGAAGGGATCTATGGCCAGGATGGTGTTCGGCAGACAGAAGAAACTAAATCAGTTTAAGGAGTACATTCATTATCAGACGATGTATATAAAATGTAATAAACTATAATATGAAGGTCGTTAACTACCGCACCAACTGCCGTCCAGATTGCGTCAATCGAGTCCACCAACCTGATTCACCTTGCAGCAAAGGGAGGATTTTACTGGTCTAGCAAATTGTTGGCAGTTGAATCATAGAAAACAAGCTGAACATCAATAGAATGGTATCATGAACATGAATTCTGACACTAACGACAGCAGCAGTCTGTTAATCGGGAACATAAATAACATTGTATATCAACAATTTCAACATTAGACTTCGTTGAATTAACATCAGGACTCCAATAATCAACCACAAAAGACAATTGCTGAAAAAAGTGGACCACTATTAACAGCTACAGTATCTACGATCATTAGAGGAGGGTAATATCAACTTTACCTCTACACTCACAAGGCTGTTGCATCAGCTGACGAGAGAGGGCAGTATTCGGCATTGGAGCATCAGCTCACGAGAGAGGGTAGTATCCGGCAGCGGAGCATCAGCTGACGAGAGAGGGATGTTCCGTCATTGGAGCATCAGCTGACGAGAGGGGGTAGTATCCGGCAGCGAAGCATCAGCTGACGAGAGAGGGCTGTTCCGTCATTGGAGCATCAGCTGACGAGAGAATGTAGTATCCGGCAGCGGAGCATCAGCTGACGAGAGAGGGCTGTTCCGTCATTGGAGCATCAGCTGACGAGAGAGGGTAGTATCCGGCAGGGGAAGATCAGCTGCCGAGAGAGGGCAGTATTTGGCATTGGAGCATCAGCTCCCGAGAGAGGGCAGTATTCGGCATTGGAGCATCAGCTGACGAGAGAGGGTAGTTCCCGGCAGCGAAGCATCTGCTGACGAGAGAGGGCTGTTCCGTCATTGGAGCATCAGCTGACGAGAGAGGGTAGTATCCGGCAGCGAAGCATCTGCTGACGAGAGAGGGCAGTACCCGGCGGCGGAGCTTTAGCGACCACTAAAAAAGGCTGAGCAAGGCATGTCTCTTCTAGATTGAGCCGTAGCTTGTTGGGCCGCTTTTAACAGTCGACAGTGGAGAAGAGAAAAACAACGACACCAACCTCTCTGAAGTAGCATTACCAACCGATTCCATCAGCAAGGACGTTATCAATGAGTCGTTCCTGAGACCCAGACGGAGTCCGTGTATCAGTCTAGGTACACACGAGTACGATGAACGAGGATTTGACCAGTACAGTCACGAACGACTTCGTTGATGCTAATCTTGCTACGAGTAAGGACTGTGCTAATGATCATTGAATTATTTTGAATTTAGAAAAAGCGTGCATCGTATACAATTATTTTTGATCTATAATTTCGCCTGTCATAGCAAATTTTGTGATTGAGTTTCTCACTCTATTTGTGGGGTGGCACAAAAATGTTTTATCAGGTCATTTTTTCTTGCATGAAGATGATTGAAACAGACATCATTGACAACTTCCAGTTGGCCGACTTGAGAACTTGCGTGTAAGGATACGCTGGAAATAAAAGAATGAAGGCAAAATATGTGTAAATTAACAAACCACGTCCTGGACATCAAAAGCAAGCAGTCATAACTCTAGATGACGGAAAATGTAAGTAACCTTAGCTCTTATGATAGTGCTGTGCAGGATATTAAAATATACTTCGGTAATGTTCTCCTCGAAGTAAAACCAGATTTGGAAACGGAAATTAATATTCCGCAGTGTCAAATAATTCCGAGAGATAGCCATGTCGCTATTTATCTTCATTGCAAAACAATTTAAGCTGAATAACAATCTGCGCATGTATAAAATTTCAATTGTGTGCATGAACTCTGAAACTCACATGCACTTGAATTTAAAATGAACACATGGAAGTGTGAATAACACATTTTCGATTTATGGAATCCAACCAACGGAAAGAAAACACTTATGACATAATCACAGTTCGTCAATTTATACCCGTAACCGGATGAAATTATGACATATTTTCCTATCCCCCAGTGAGCACGCACATCCATGTTATCTCACCCTGCCAATTATTACCTTAAAACTGTTTATGAAAAATAATCCGTTTGAATTCTGTCACATAAATCGAAGCGACGCTAAATAATCACTTCTGATATTAACTTCTATATTCACCACCCGGCCTCATGATCTCAGGCAGACGAATAGTCCAAAAAGGTGACCTGGTCAGGTGTCAATCAATTGAGTTGTCGCTGACTCGGTGTCCGCGTAAACAGGTCCCTCATTCTGATGCTGGTTTAATCATGTCCTCAAGAGTTTGCCTACCTTGAGTCAATTGAAGGAGCTTCGAGCGTCAACATGTTTTGCAGCCCCCGCTCTGATAGAGCAGCTCTTGCGGTGCTCAATGGCTACCTCTTCCAAGGTGACCGACGACCGAACTCCATGTTTGCTGACACATAGCATATCAATTGGTATGGCGCAATGGAGTAGGTATGAGAAATTATGGCAATTAAACTAACGCGTTTCTCTAGCGGCTTTTTAAAGTGTTTTTTTTCTAGCTTAAGGGTCCATTGAGACGAATGTCCATGATGAATAGTAATTAAGATTTCTGTATTTAACTCTCAAGCATTCCTTCCATGAAATACTCTCAATTGGAATATGATGACATGAAAAACTCGAATCATACAAGATAATTCAGGTATGCCTCAATATAATAATGTATTATTAGATAGTATCGACACCTCTGAATATATGTTGGAACATTGCGACGTATCGTCTATCACATTCCAAATATTTCTTCCTCTGTAATTGTTTTCGAACTATTCTTTACAATGATAATGATTTACATAGGAAAGAAGACATATTCAAAATAATGCACATTTCACTATACGTCAATTAATGTTGTTCAATATTGGAACTTTCAACGATGTCTTTTGTCCTAGTCACATTATTGTCATAATCTTATTCGACTCAAATGTGAGACTGAATAATCAATGTCGAGCCCTCCAAACAAGATTTCCATTACTCTATGTCTACTGTCTCATTTGCATCGCAGGGTTAACATCTCAAAAAAGTTCCCTCGTTCAAAGTGCCGTTTCCATTCGAGGAAATGACAATACCATTGTAGGTCCCATTCTGGTTTATGGCTGACCGTTTGGAAGCAGGTTGAAGGTCAAATGATCCTACTGGAACTGATCAATTAATAGGATCACTTCCAATTATTCCTATTAGCGGAAGCAATCCGGGAAGAACAGTGAGCCCATCATTTGAATAGGAAGCTCTTCGCTGGTGTTCGCTGGTGGGCGTTACGCGCCTAGGGTCTTAGTCCATGAATAAGTTCAACAAATCGATTGTCATCCAAGTAAACAATCTATTCAGTTAGTCACTTAAATAAAACAAGATAAATGTTTTTAGTCGTATTGATAGTGAACACTTAACAAGTCAGGACTGAATGACAATATTTCTAAACACTATTAACTTCTATATTCTGTCTAGTTACGGCCATTTGTAGAAAATGTGTTGATGAAAAACACTGATATGGTACCTATTACATTTTATAATTGAGATTTATCTATACGTCACAATTTTGTATGGGTCATGGCTCGATCATGTATGCTGGTACATGATCTGGGAAAATGAATTATTTTATCTGTACAATAATGTTGAGGCGACTATTCGGAATAACAACAATCTTGTATATGTATTTTATGACCGATGAAGAAGGCATCGACATGACGAGTTGTGGATAGCTGGCTTAGGCCGATTAGCTACTGGAATAAGTGAACCAACATGTGTATATTTATATAT